>JAIOKQ010000469.1:0-28099 GCA_020654165.1 Oryctes rhinoceros | reverse complement strand
GTAAATAGCACTTAAGCTACCGAAATCTGAAGACTACCTATCAATGTGTTACTGAAAATTTAAAAAGAAATTTATTTGTAACATATACATTTTGTTCAAATTTTAGGGCCCAAAATGCAGGTAAAGCCGGTCCATATCTTTGTTTCTCCTATATTATACAAATACCGCTGATGAATCAAAGTTAACCCAGATGCAAATAAAAATCGATAAAGCATTGTAGATGCTATGAATAGTGAACAGTCTATTGAAATGCATTAGTCTGTCGTACAGCTGATGTCGAAGTGTTTATGTGTTTACATTGGATATGCCGATAACCATATGATTTGCGTTCTTAATGTTTAAAGTTAATGCATCCGAAATGTTGGGTTTTGAGTTATTTGTAGTTATACATTCTTTTTCTTTTTATGAAATTTGTGGTGGTCCTAACAAGGACCGATCTAGGCGAAACAGGACAAAATAATTTATTAATGTAAAAAATGTTCGAAATGTCCACCGTGAGCTCTAATACAGGCATCAATTCGGCGACGAAAGTTATTATGCACACGAGTAAAATTTACCATGTCTTTGCGAATGCGTTGAGCTGCAACACAAATGCGATTTCGCAGATCTTCGACATTTTCAATATCAGGGCGACGATCATATACCAAGCTTTTCATGTATCCATACAGAAAAAAGTCTAATGGATTTAGATCGGGACTACGAGGTGGCCATGGAGTACGACTTCCACGTCCAATCCATTGTGGAAATCTTTGGTTCAAAAATGCTTGAATTACTCGACTACTATGCGCGGGTGCTCCGTCATGCATAAACCACAATTGTTGCCGTATCGCTAGTGGTATCTCATCCAAATACTCGGGTAATTCTGTATTTAATCGTTGTGGGAGCACATGTGGTCCAAGTAGGTAATCGCCTACTAAACCCGCCCAAACATTGACAGATATCCTAACTTGCGAGCCTCCTTGGTGTATCTCGTGTGGGTTTTCGTCTGCCCAGTGGTGAATATTGTGGTAATTCAAAATACCATCTCTTGTAAACATGGATTCGTCGGTAAAGACAATTACTGACGCAAGACGTGGTTGACGAACTTCGGTGCGTTGAAACCACTCGCAGAAGGCAAGACGGCGAGGATAATCTAATTCCGTTAATCTTTGCACGCGCTGGATGTGATACGGATGAAGTAAATTATTTTTCAAAATTCGATGCACCGTCGTTTGGGACACATTTACTTGCTGGGCTAAAGTTGTAGTACTTATGCCTGGTTCCGCCTCAACGATGTTTAAAATATGCTCTTCTGCTTGCTGAACTCTACGTGATATATGACGGCCACGACCTTCGAAACGTGGAATTACTGATCCTGTTTCTCGAAGTCGATACACGGTTCTCACAATTGTCTCGGATGATGGATGCCGCCGATTGGGAAACCGTTCCGCGTACAAATTTTCTGCCGCAAGACTATTTTGTCCTGTTTCGCCATAAATCAAAATCATATCGGTGTATTCGATATTCGTATAAGATGACATTGCAATTGCGTGTAATGACGGTGAATGCTATGTGCATACTAAATGGATATCCGAACGCTGCTTCAGCGACTGCCGGTGATTCCCATATGTTAACTAAGACAGAGTCGGACTCGAATAAAGAAAAATCATTTTCTCGTTACTACGTGCACATAGAACCATAATATTTTGTATTTAGGCATTACTCATGCGTTTCTTTCACCTAATTTTTTTTTTCGTACTATATCCGAATAAAACTGTATAAAGTAAAAATGATTCGAAAAGTCGCAACATTGCCTTAGCTCTGGTTACAGAGAAAATGTCTTCATAGTATGGCCGATAATCTGGTCTACTGCAATAATGTTTATAGACTTTCTGAAGCTTTTGGAAGACATCATGATCCCAGTTCTTGGAGATTATTCATAGACTCATCAAAGACCATAATGGAAACCATTATCCCTCTATTCCGATAGGTCATGCTGTTTCGATGAAAGAAACTTACGAAAATCTGAATATTTTATTAGAAAAGATAAAGTACAAAGACTGTTCCTGGAATATTTGTGCAGATTTTAAAGTAATTGCAATTGTTTTGGGTATGTAATCTGGTTACACCAAATACTGTTGCTCTTTATTATGTCTTTGGGAAAAATATTACCATAAGCAAGAGTAACCACAACGACAACAGTTTATGCCAGGAAAAAACAATGTACAACATCAGCCTCTAGTAGAAAATGAAAAGATCATAATACCACCTCTCCACGTGAAACTTGGGTTCATAAAAAACTTTGTAAAGCATTGGATCTCGAAGGTGAAGGTTATTGCTCGAAAAGAGTTTGTTATAAAATACATTATCTATATTCGCTAGAATCTTCCCTTTCAGATATAAGTAAGTATAGGCTTGCTTTAAACAATTCCCTTAATATTGTTCTTGTGTTTGTTGGGCCAATACGCTATGGGAAGCTTTGTTTGGACTTATATAAAACAGTTTTGTGATTATCTCTTGATGAAATTGATTTTTTTTTCATAAAATGTACAGTGCCCTTCACATCAGATAATGCAAGTACGTTTGAAACCAAAAGCTTCTAAGGTAAATAATATGGTTTCTTCATTTAAGAAAATGCATCCCTTACTTAACAAAACTAAGGTTTCGATCGAAACTACGCCTAAAAATAGAATTTTAGAAAGATATATATTCTCGAAACAAGCGAATCACTGTCGATCCAATAAGGCTAAATTAAGAAAGTAGTTATTTTCATTCAATGATAAACTTCCGTCTATTGAAAAAGATTTGTTCGAACAGATTTTGTTGGCAAAAGAATATTTTTTCTGCGTGTTTAAAATACATGTTCCCAAAGTTTCGTAATTTTTTGAATTTTCCTTGTAAGTTTTATACGTGCTTAATACAATAAATCGTGAAATTTAATTTTTCTCAAGTAGTACGTAAACATGCCGATTCTTTATTATGTTGCATTTCACACTCATTAAAATGTTTGGCATTCTTTGAAGTAGCACGTACGTTGTACACATTTCAATATCGCTATCAAAAAAAAATTATATAACACCAATTTCAGCTCTTTCGCAACGAGTTAATGCGTTTCGAGTGATTAATTCTCATTGTTTCCCCAGAAGCACCATCGCCACCGCTGCGCCGTATACAATCGTTGTCGATTGGAAAGAAGAAAGAAAGAGAAAGTATTAGGCATTCGGTCGAACGTTACGTTGTTGACGGTCGATTGTGCAATAAGCACTCTAATCACCGTTCGAGAGCTTAATGTACTTTCGATGGTCAACTTAATAACGGAACGCTGCGAACCATTTCGGTCAAGTTGGGGTGGTGTTATTTCGCGGTGATTGTCCTAATGCAACCGATACATTTAACTTTATGCTATTACTCTCTGCTGTACGATATGGTGGGTACTTCTATGACATTACCATTGATGCTGTTTTATTATTTTATTATTAACGTTGCTTTTGCGATTGTTTGAAATACGCTGCGAATCGGATCAGAAGTAAGTTTACTTTATTTTGGATTAAAACAAATTGTTTGACTTTGTTAAAATTAGTTACTTAAAGTACTAAAAATTCCACGTCTTAGTGAAAATATTACGAACAGTGCTTTAAGATCAATACAAATTGAATATTCTAATATAGAAGTGACTAGAATACATTTCATAGTGTCTACTTCATCAGCAGAATGGTAATACAATTCCGTAAAAGTGGTAGTATAAGCACTAATTAGGGGGTCGAAGGAGAATAACACCTGCACAAGATTAAAGATTTAAGACTTCAGGTAGGACAAAATGGCGTTCAGCCGTCTAGGTCTTCGCGCAGCTACCGGAGGGATTGTATCCGATCTGACGGCTACAAGTTACAATTGCTTGTACTCATCGTGCTGGCATCGTGAACAACGTTATCGTTACCAATAATATTGAAACAATGGTATAGCCCCCTAATGCTGTAAATTGCAAATGTATCGAGCATCTTTGGGGCAATGAGGCATGAACTTACAGAAGCGGTGCAACAAGAGTAGGAAAGAATTACGCAACGATATCAAACAATACGCTAATAGGTGGCATGTTCAGGAGTTGCTTAGCCGTATCACAAGCTCTAAGGAGCTCCACAATATATTATAATTAAAGTTGTCGCACTTAAAATTGTTAATTAGGTTAAACAAATAGCTTAAACATATTCATTTTTAAATTAATTACTTCATGTTATTTTCTTTTGGTAATTTATTAAATTAATTTTTTGAATGGTTCTAGATAGTCTTAAATACTTTGTTATATTTCAGTCACTTTTCTTTTTTTGTAGAAAGGTAGATTTTAACTAATTTTCGGTGGATCACTTCAATTTAACAGCAGTTTATTTAATAATAATAATGCTTTAATTTTTCTAACGCATAACATTTACATTACGTTAACAGTTAACAAAGAATACATATTATGTTACAAAAAGCATAAGGAGTAGGCCAGATAGGTCGCGTAACGATTACAGTTTTTACACCACGTCCTCGATAAAAATCTAAGTGAAAATGAAAAATCTTAAGGATAAACTTAACTATAATGCACTGACAAAGAGAAGAGAACTGTAAACGCTAGGTATTGGACTTAACTACTGGGTCAAATAAGAATTGACGCACCTGAACGTGAGTGGTTTTCATAGATGAAAAATTGAAAATTGACGCATATCAATAAGAGAGCGTACCAACCCTCATTCTCAAATACCTCGAAGTTCGCAAAACGAAATTCTTACGGCATAAGCACATGACGAGCTGAACGCATTGCCACTATCAATTTTTTTATCTAATTTTTAAATTTCAAAAGCCCAAAACATGAATCTTTTGAAATTTGTAAAATCAGTGCGAAACTCAGCTTCAGGGACTCTTTTAGCCGACAATAAAATGCAACAGGGAAGTTGCACGAAATCTTATTTGAAGTTAACGAAATAGACAGAAAAAGCTGGTTTAAATATCTCACAAACTTTTCACCAAGAATGCTACTACCAGTTTCGCAAATTTCATCATTAAACAAAGCTACAAACAAATGGTTCAGCTAACGGACATAGTTACTTAAATGTCTTTTTTTAACTTGTTTTAAGTGAATTAATTATCATAAACAAGAATTTTATTTATATTTCAAATTTGAGATATACTTGTTAAATTATTGAAATTAAAATTAAAATTACGATACTTACAAAATTAATTAATGCAAAATTAAAACTAAGTTATGTATCAATTTGGCTTACTTTAAAGTACCTTCAAAACATTGTACGGATAAAACTTAGGAGGATATCTACGACCGCAAGAGGCAAAGGTGTCAACTAATAAATCAAAATCAAGTACGCAAAAATGCAATACTCATACTCGATAACATGCGATTAAACGCACTGAAATAGACGTAGTTCGCGATTATAGATCAGCAGAATACGACGAAGTAAATAAAATAAGAAATAAACTAGGAAAGTAACCTGAAGGAAGTACATTGTCTAAACCACG
The DNA here is from genome assembly GCA_020654165.1 of Oryctes rhinoceros. Lineage (NCBI taxonomy): Eukaryota > Metazoa > Arthropoda > Insecta > Coleoptera > Scarabaeidae > Oryctes > Oryctes rhinoceros. The sequence goes on along the minus strand of JAIOKQ010000469.1, from coordinate 22,609 downwards.
AAACTAACATTTAAAATACATAGTAACTGTTTAATACTCAATTGAGGCTTAAATAAAAAGTGGGAAAATCAAATTATAACATCCAAAAGACAAAGCCAAAAAAATTATTGAAATACACGATAAAGCTACTTTTCCACTACGTATTCCTCTAACATAGTGTTCAATTTTAACAGAGTTAATATTGATTCGCCTGAACAAATGGTAGTATTATTCTAGTATCAGCATGAATTTCTATATCTCGATTATTAATTCAACAGAATAAGAAAAGGACCTGTTATATCTTTTATTTTAATGGAACGAAGCGATACAATACGATAAAGATTGACAATTAAACGTCAATTAAAGGAATGGAATTGAAGATATCTTGAAGCTCCGAAGCAAATGACGTTTTATTTGCTCTCGAGAATAATTACTTTTGCCAATTGTGGCATAAATGCTACATGTATCAGTTATCCCCGTTGTGACCAACACAAATGCAGTGGAAGCATATTCTGGACTCGTTTTAAGAAGATTAAACCGTCATTCGTATCAGGGACCCGTCATATTTCTCCAAAACACAATATAATCTTTCCACAAATCAATCCACGAAGTCGAACGTATGCCGGACCTCACTTAAATCCTTTTCAATTCGCCAGATTGGTAGCAGGTGATATTGCAACCGATTCAAGCACGAACGGATCGACCGGCCGCAGCGGATCGCATCTCCCGCATAAAGAACAATTATTAGCGAGAGACTTTAACGTGATGCATTCGGACAATGGAAGAATACGCGAAGGAGAGATGGTTATCGTGAAAAATGGGCCACAAGGAGACCGAAGGTTTGTGTTCTTCATCGTCCCGGGTACATCGTAGCAAGTACTAATTGCTGTCGCGGAACGACAAGAAGAAGAAGCGTTATCGGCGTGTCCATCAGGTGTCGCGCTATCGTAACGTCGCATCTCCCTAATCCCCGGCCCACAGGTAGTAGCTTGTCATGTCTGTCGTATAGTTGCTTACGCTGGCTGCTGGGCCGCCACACAGAATTGCCCACTAACGTCGTTGAAACTATTTTCTTCCAACTGAAATCGCTCGGATGCCTCTCTGACTCTACACGATCGGTGATGCACTGCTGTCCGGTGATGAGGGCTCCTTTGAGTGATTTGCGGGAACAGGTCAAAAACAACAGGTTATATTGGACGATCTACAATGATTATCTGATAGATAGATATGTTCAAAGGAACAGGTCAATTTGAATTGTTAGTTCGATGCATCAAATTTGGTATTCCATAAAAAAAAAACAATCGAAATCGAACATGACAAAATAATTTAGATTTTTTTATTTTATTTTCAAAATTTGTAAACAAAAAAGGTAAGGAAGGAGTGCAACATTAACCGCTTTAAATGTAAGTGTACTTATCAACAAATTAAATAAAATGTTCTAAAACGAATTAAAATGTCTATTAACTTCAACCTGTCTGATTATTATTAATTTTCTGTGTATCTCCTGACATCTACTGAAACTAAGAATTATTGCTAACAACGTTCATTAGTCGCGGATTATTGGTATCCTTTATTTACAAATTACCTACACATTGTTATGAACAATTAAAACATGCATTACAACGTCTTTTATAATTTCACTTCCTTTAAAATTGTCGTTCACTATCTTATTATTTATTATAAAAATTATTAATTTTTCTTCTATATTTCTTAGTCATTTGAAGTTGCGTAGACCCTCCAAATAATAGAGAACAAAATGCTGAAGAAATGATTGATGAAATTAGCTAATAAATTTATTGCAGCAATGAACTAGGTTTATCAAATTAAAACTAATTTATCAACATAATAAATTTATGAGAAACGAAACAAACTTTAGCAATTTTTCATTAGACATTTGTCATTGACATAAACGTATTGTTTATATCAATAAATCCGTTTATTCTATATAATGCCGATGTTCACTGACATAATAAATAGTAATTTATTAAGATGATAAACTCGTTTGTTGGACTAATCTTGATGAAAAAATATTGTTACATTTTTATTGTATTTAAAATCCTTTATTTGTTATTAATCTTCATTCGGTGGTCGGCTAACACGATATCACAGACTTTATTGATTATATCGTCTATGGTCACCTCGTTGCGACGACCTAATCGCTCGTCATCAAAGACTGATTTAGGCTACGCTTAAAATCATCTGATGGTATTCATCAAAGGCACTTGCTCGCTATACTTAACTGCATCTAACCCCTTTTTGATTCGTCCACATGTTACCCCATCCAAAAGAAAGGTCGAATCACTGTCCAGTGTTTCCTCCACGATTCCACAAATACATAAACTTACACGCCTTGAACAGCCCTTAAAACAACACTACTCGATGAATCTCTCCAAAATTTTGACTGACGTCGATTAGAGAACGATACTAACGTTAATGAAGATTTTCATATAAAGCACCATCTACCTTCAAACACGGATACATTAATACCATCCTCGTATGTCTGTTCACCTTTTTTCTCTAAGATGCTTTTTACGAATGGATCGACATTACGTAATCGGTCATCAACATCCGCGAGACTATTAGCCTACATATTGCCTTCAAAGATGATCATATGTATAATATAATGGCAAACACACACACATATATATACATGTAGTTCATGCTATTCCAAAAACGAAATGCATAGATATCCATACGTACACAGTTAAGTGGTTTTGCAGTATGCGAGGAGTTAATGGTGCGTGGAATTCGGAGACGGATCCGGTCAGCATTGATTGATACTGATTGCTCGACTTATTATTCAAGTGGACCGTAACAAGCAGACGAGAAAATCCATTCCATGAACGGAATCTCGCTTACGTTAGACATAGTAAACACATATTATGCAAGTAAAGAACATGTAAGTTAATAATCGATATCCTCAGGAAGAAATCGGCATTACAAAAGTTGTATATTGGACAATATAATACTAGCAAGGTGCTATGGTTTACAGTCAACGATAGTTTGATAGTTCATGCGCATCACCAAATAAGGTTAATCATTCTATTTATTGTTTCCTTGTTTGTAAATGAAGTCACTCAAATAATTAATAAATTATGTAATGAGAAAATGGTGGGTGTTGATAGTATGAGAGCTTGTAAACAACTCAATTGAGAGGGGTTAATTCCAGATTCCTTGAACATAATATGTTATCCATTTTTAAAAAGGTAATTGCCGAGGATATGGATAATTATAGTTCCATTGTTATTTTAACGATCTTCCCAAAATATTTAAGAAAACGATGCATTACAGATGTTTACAATAAATTAACACAAACAGCACGTACTTCATTTAAATAGTGTATTAATATTGATCTGTTAAACCTATTGAAAGAAGATTGAATGTCGCTGCACATTTATTTGACCTATCATTTAAAGCAAGGCATTTAATTTAGTAGATTACTTCCTGTAGCTCATAAAATTTGGAAATCAGGAAAGATATTAACAAGTGCTTGTCCAGACCTCGTCCCGTGATTGTACGTTTATTTTTTTTTAAGATGATGTAATTTCCCTCTTCTGTTTGCTTTTTCTGCTTTATTTCGCATACCGTACCGCTCAAGCAGCTAGGTATATGTATGAAACGAAGAATAAAAAAAATTCGTGTCAAACCGAACAACGCGATCTCGTATATCCTTTTGCAAACAGCACGTGTGCCGTTGGGTTCAGTAGCCTTTCTTACTCTTCATCAACGACCTTCCTGAGCACGTCATTTACAAAGAAAAATGTATCTTCATATGTCGATCGAGTAGTCTCCACCAACGGTCTTGAATATACTGAAAATTAATTTACAATGGCATCGTTCACAATTTCCATTCTTGGTGTTATAGAAATAAATTAATGATTAATACGGACAAACGTAAATTCATTTTGTTCAACCACAAACTAAACAATCGGAATTTTTCTAAGGTTAGTATATTTCGTTAGTGTATTAATAATACATTATCGTGTGTTAGAATGCACTTTAACAGCAAAATTTTAAGGAATTCATATTGAACATATGCTGGTGTTACGTTGAAGTCTAAAAACCTCTTTTATCTGTATATTACTCACCTGGTTATTGTTATATTGTTATCTAGGCATTATCGCTTGACTAATGTGCAGCTTTTATTATTCAGAAAATAAGAATACATGTCATTTTAGGAAAATACGTATTGTAATTTCTTTTTTAGGTATATAGAAGTAGAATGTAGCTTACGTGATTTTTAAAAATGTTATTCGATTTTGACCATTACACTCTAATCTCTATTTTTCAAAACGGCTGAACAGAGCTGCTCATACTCAAACGCAAACATTTATTTAATCTTGCACGTACGCAATGTTTTTCAATTTCCTGAGCATATTTTCAGAAACGCCAAAGGGAGATAAGTAAAGGTCGGGAGTTTTTATATATATCAATATTTTCTTAACTTTATCGATTTAATTAATGTTATAAAAATCTTCCATCGTTGGTACTCGAACCTATACGACCTCTGTTTGTCAGACGGGCAAGGTGTCATTACACCAGAATTTCTGTAGGAACGAATTCTTTTAGTATCTACAGATATGATGTCTGCCTGTGAGGTATTGCAATGTCTCGACGGAGGTGTACAATTAATTGCCAAGTGTACATTAATTAATGTTAATTAGCCCATAAATGTTTTTCGAATATTAACAACTTTAAAACTTATTGAAATACGTACTTGGAAAGTGTTATGTAAAGACTAATTTAAGGGTACGTGATGGAAAATGTTTATTTCGAAGATAGTTGTAGTTCTGGTTCCGGCTACAACACATCACCTTCAATGTGAACATTGCGATATAATAAATATAATACTATTAAGTACTCAGTTTGCATGAGTATTTATTAATGGCGAAAGGGTAAAAAAGCAAAGACCAAAAAAAAAAAAAACAACACAGGGCAGTTAAAGATGTGGTTAATGCACGTTGGCAAAATGACGTTAATTGAACAAATAAAACAATTTAACCAGAAATCATGTAGATTACAGAGTAGATTTGATGTAATCTTTATTAAGGCGTCAAGACCATAACGAGTAATGTTACGAGACTAATTATCTTCAGTATTTTCCCATTTTTCCAATTTTTCTTCTATCATAAATAAAAATAGATGGACTTGTATTTAATGCGGAAAAAGACTATCAACAAGCTTCGACCATGTTTCACTTATTTTATAATCCCGGAAGGCTCCTCCGTTTAGAGGGTACTTGTAGAACGATTTTTGTAAGGCAAGTCGTATTAAATTTACTTTCATTTCACCTCTACTTCCTTGTTTGAATGATGCAGAAAGTCGCCAAGTACGCAGTACAAGAATTTTGAAGAAATTTATGAATGAAGTAGAAGAAGGCATTGCAAGAATTGAATTAGAAAAAGCAATTCAAAGAACAATAATTTCTTTGACAAGAATCATTACAGAAAGATGTTTATTTGAAGTGAATATCACGTTTCTTACTTCAAAAAATATATGATCGATAAAATCATACGTCGAACAAAAACCTAATTTCTCAACTAAAATGGTTGTCGATATTGAATAAGCACCTCAATAATAATTAAGCTTTACCGATGTCATTCTCATGGCGTAGTTGTCGAAGCAATTGCTAAAGTTATAAAACTAATAAAGCGATTGATTTGACTAATCCGTTGGAGTATCTGTTAAGGACCAATCACTTAAAGGGTATTTACTTAATACAACGACTTAACACTTTCATATTTGACATTATATAATTGACACTATTGAGTTTATTGCGATTTTATTACCACATTTATCGGATTATAAATTGATATAAATATAGACAAGAAAAAAAAGAGCATCCGGGCATTGAACATTTTTATTATATAGGAACATTACGTATATTCAAGAAAGAAGCTTAAAGCTACATCATACGAATAAAGTAGTTTTTCGTAAAAAATTGTAAAAAAAAAATGTATAAATAAGGGTACCAACTAATCTGTCAATTAAAGCCAACTCGTATTCTGATACTACGTCTGGGAAAAAAATGTTATGCATACACAATCGCATCAAAACTAGCCAATTATAAACATTTTAATCCCCACGAAAAAAATTAACCAGTAACGACAGTAGAAACTGTTACTAGAGCAAAGAACAATTATACCTCAAGATAAATGTTACTTAAAATCACTAAAACTCAGAAAGGAAATAATTTGTTACACTTAAGAAGATAGCTTGCGCGCAGTGTTTTCTTAATTTAAATAAATATTTTCTTCTTCGGAATAAATCAAGCTTAAAAAAATATTATTAAAATATTTAATAGTAAACATTTAATTTAAATAATAAAAATTTATTATTTATTTAATTATTTTAGTAATTTTTATTATTTAAATAATAAAAATTTATTATTTTTATTTAAATTAAATAAATTTTTATACATGTTTATTATTATTTTTTTAATTTGTTGCTTTTTTTAATTTAAATTTCTATTTTTATAAATAAATATTTAATAATAATATTTGAACATTAAAATATTTTTAAAAAGCGTTTCTTCAAGGAAACTTTTCTATGTATACACGAAGACTGCATCAAAAAGTCAACGCAACTAATGCTATTGGAAACGTACAAGCTGTATATTGCTGCTTCTAATAAGATTACTCTCCCTGTAATTCAACCAACTCCTTGCCAAAACCCACCTCAACTTACTGCCCCTCAGAATTCTCCAACCTTTCTTTTTTTTAGATTGAATCTTAAAAAAGAAAAAAGAAAAACAAGAAGAAATCTATTTTTCCGGTTAATTTAAGGAAGTATTCCGGGAAGTAGTTGCATTGAAGTTAATGGTAATTCTAGTTGTAACGTATCTTCTTGAACGTACATTGCAAATGTAAAATGTTAGATAAATACACCTAAGTATTTAATAGTGCTCCATAAAAGCCAATACCAGTTCCTATCCCCTTACATAGATAGCGGGAAAAATGTTTTTTTTTAAGTATGTATGAGATGTCCACCAAATTTAATTTATTATTCCGAGTTGGTTGCAAAAACTGAAAAATTAGCTTTCAAACAATCGGTTCGGTTATTCGAATTAACTGCACACATAAACACTCAATTGAATAATGTAAGTAATGTATTATTTTCAATAACAAACAGTAATGGTATAGAATAGTATGAGTATTCGTACGTAAAATAATCCGCTTAATACCGGATTAATTTTAACCGATTCCAATTAAAAGTTTATCGGAATGGAATCCCGATTATACGATTGTACGATTAGCAATTATACGCGGTGAAATTTAAATTACCCGCCAAGAAAGTATACGATAAAAATCAGGATGAAACGCTGAAATGCTGAAACAGACTAACCAACGCAACGGTATGGTTAGAAACGACACGAATTCTCTACTTATATGCTGCATTATAACATTGAAACGCGCGTTTTCTTTACTTAACCATGCGGGATATATGGAAGATTAACCGAATTTAAATTTATTTATTATTTATATTCTTGTATCTGCAATATTTTATATTTCCAACAAAGAAAGTTACAAATGATATAACCTTACTTCTTTTAATTTTCTTATTGTTTGGCGAAGCAAGCAAGGCGCGTTTACTGTTTATTTGAAGATGCTTATCAAAACTTCATTACTTGCATTCAATCGTTAAAAAAGATATTAAATCAATGAATAATTAATCTCTTGATATTTTAACTTTTACATCACTGTGACACCGATAGTACATAAGAAATTTCTAATAGGAACGATAACAAACAAAATTTCCAGCAATTCGCAGGCGACCCTTTCGTACGCACAATTTCCATTTTGGACAATAGGAAACACACCTACGGAACGAGCCTGAAACGCGTCCAACGGACATACGTTCGGTCACGTGACCATCAATAACTTCTTTATGTAGCGGCGCGCACGTGGCGCCGCCTTCAAGCCGCAAATTGTCGCGCACGCTCAGAATGTGCTCTGGCCCGCCTGAAATACTCCGGGCATCGCTCACATTCTGGCGTCTGTTATTGATAGTTTTTCTTCACTTTATTATCCGGCCGCGTGTCGCTAGCAGTCATGTTTATGGAATATCGAGCACACGGAATTATGTAAAATTATCCACGCCATGGGGAAGAGCGCTACGTGGGACATGTACGCGTATGCATTTCCTAGAGATTAATGCTGCACTTTCACGAAGCGTCAACGGCACTGCGGCGGTAAAGAATAGGAAATGATTACGGGACGACTGTGTGAATCGAGGATACTCGTTAATTGCGGCGCATTTTAAACGGCATGATAATTCCAAAGAATCTAGAATAGAACATTAACAGTACGCTGAATATAGTAAACCCAGACAGAACATGCACGTTCTATTTATGTTCATAAAATATTATAGGTGAGATATCCTAATATTCAAAGGAATGTTCCGAAATTGCCTCTGAAACATTCTTATTAATCTGCAGGATATCGACTCAAGAGCATCGCAAATCCGCCTGATACCTGCCACAAAAGAAATTAAGAAATCAAAGCACGGTTACCTATATATAAATAGAGGGCATCGCGTAGAGGAAACAGATCATACAATCAACATAATCGAGTCAGAGAGATAAAGAAAATTGTAATTGATCGCTGCTCTGACAGAAATAATTCCGCAATCTGTCTCTTAATGGCAGACGCAGACGAGGAAATGTTGATTACAATATTTCTTCTAGTTCTTGGTATTTGAAACGAACTCTGTTGTGTAAATACCGCGATTTTTTAAATTTATTATTTATATTATTGTGCACGCAGTGCATCTATGAAACCGTATGTATCACGGTATACGCTTAATAAAAGAACAGATGTAAAAAAAAAACTATATCGTACTTTTTCTTTACCCCCTTTTCTTCCTTTTTCCGCTCTCTAGCGACTCCCTTATAAACAATTGGAAAGGCGCGAATATTTTAAAATTTGAATTTGTATTACTGCAGCTTCGGCCATTCTGGCAATTGATTGCATAACACAAACATAACTCAATGCTACAATCTAATAAAAATAAACATTCTATATTTAATCATATTCATCATTCTCCTGTAACCATGGTCGAATTGGAGAAGGTGCCATTTATCCCTTCAAAAAGTAGTCGAGTAACTTAGAATCCCGGTATATCGCTTACTACATAACGATCGTTGTCTAATACTGCTGTCACAACACAAGGTCCACGATGTTTTGGGATTAATTGTTTGGTAACACCATATTTACTACCCTAACATAATCTTCCGACTTTATAGGCGTGTGAAGGCTAGTGCTTCTTATCATAAGCAGTCTTGTACTCCTGACTTTTCACAATATTCTCAGCAGCTCTATGTCTTACAATTTGGTCTTCTATAGACTCTCTCAAACTACCCTGCAATTGTCCCCTTTCATTTATTGCAAACAACAACATATTCACCGTTTGAACTGTAGATCTGTTAACAATATTATTTATAGCGAATTTAACTTGATTGAATACTTCGTCCCATTTAGTTGTTGTTTCAGTTTTGAACAGATGCTACTCAGCATTTTATTTCAGCTTGTCCAATCAAAGTGTGACGTATACCATTTGCTTCCAGGAAATCCTTAAATTCTTTAGATGTAAAACATCAACCTCTGTCAGAGATCAAGTCAAATCAGATACCACTTCTGAAAACTGTCGCGGTATACGCTTAATAAAAGAATCTGTTTATCTGCCCTCTTTTCTTCCCTTTTTCGCTCTCTAGCGACTCCCTTAAAAACCACTGAAAAGGCGCGAATATTTTAAAATTTGAATTTGTATTGCTACAAGTATTAATAAATATTAAATAAAACTTGAAATATCAAAGATTATGAATTTGATTTTTACGACTACATATTCTGCATCAGCCGAAGTTACAATTAGATGGACTGTTTGAATAGCATCTGTAGAATATACAAAAGCAATCACATTGTCTTGCACTTAGCACTTACCAATAATAATTTTAGAAATTTTAAGTAAGGTGATAGGCGAATGAGTAATACGATATTTTACAATTTAACATTTGGTGCGCTACTGACCACCATATAAAATTCCACGCTTTTAAACGAACATCGTCATTTATTTGAATAGTGATAACAAGGACTGTGGCGTAGTATAGTACATAACACATATGTACCGGCACCCTCCGCACCACATAAGTTTAATGTAACCGAGTTATTATTATATTATTACATTATATTATTATATTATTCTATTATTATATTATTGTATTATTACATTATTATATTATTATCGTTATATTAATTATAGTTATAATTATTGTATTACTATAAAATAAATAAACTTGTGTAGTGCGGAGGGTGACGATACTTCCGTGCTGTTTATTTGATATAGGTACACTTCCTCCAAACGAAAAAGTCGAGGAGATTCATATCTGGATACCTCGCTGGCTAAAAATGTTCGTTCAATCATGCTCCCAAATTGGAATTTCTTGCATCACGAACTGGCACAGCATCGTGCACATATAAATCGCGCTAAAGCATGCTAAAACATGCTAGCTACTCTTGTATTTAATGGAACATTATTCAATACATTCTCCGGGACATTAATGTATTCAATTGCCTTCAATCTATTCAGAAGAAATATTACTCCGCAGTCAAGGTTTAAGATTCTTATCCACACCGTTCACTGAAGATGTTGTTCTCATGTCCCATCAAATTCGCCATCTTTAACTGCTCACCATCTCTTGTGTACATGTATTCGTCACTCCACAAAGTAAACAGTTTGGTTCTTCTTAGAATTCTGTTCTAAAACATGGAATGATGGGTGCCCTTTTTGTTACAAAAAACGGTCTTGAAAAAACAATTTTTTTATTCTTAGGATGTTCCAGGTTCGTTTGTCTGGTGCTGCAAGTAGGATCCTCATGAAGTGTGCAACTCGATAATTTAGACTAGATGCACGAAGTGCGATCTAGTCTTCGGAACATGTTGCTGCAAAATAACGAGATAAATGCACGTACGAAACAATAAACGCTACATTGACAAACGTCAAAATTTGACAAGTAACTATTGCAATCATAACATTTAAATTACAATCAAACATTTTCGTGTTCACATAACTTTCTCGAATTACAATTGTTCCATAATTGTTCGAAATACACCTACAATTGTTCCATCAAACGATTTTCCAAGAATTTCTAATCACGGTGTATTTTGTGCATACCTTGCGGTGCGTCCTGTATAATCATTGCCGATAAGTTAGTTTCCTATTTACTCAATGTGTGTTTCGTAATATACACGTCTTCCAGTATCTTTCTAGACTTTCTCTAATTACTTAATCAGCATGGATCAATCACACGATGCAATTACATCGCTCACGTTCCTGAATACGATAGAATCGGTAATTGCTGAAGTACATCCTTATTTTCTTGAAGAAGGCGCCGAAGATGTGCTGTCACAATTAAAAGCCATATGGATAAAAAAGCTGAATCAGGCAAGTTTCTGCAACGAAGAACCGAAATTACCGGTCAGAATAACGATGCCCGATACAAGTATTGTTATGTTATCGGTGCCAAAAAGCTCGCTGGAGGAGAATAGGCTTCAAACTATATTAGGTAACCCCGTCACAGCCGCCATTATGAATCTTGCAAGCGATGTTAGATCGCCAGTCTTACAAAATTACGTCCACAAGGCATTAAGAGATGTAAAACCAACGACGAACAGAACCGCCGAAGCAAGGGTACGGGCTAAAACCGTCTTGACGCTAGAAGGTGAATCGACGACCACGTCGGGTGATGACAATTCGTCGGCCAGTAACGAAGACACCGAGGGAAACGAGGGTGAGGAAAGTTTGAATAGTAACGACGATTTAACCGATGAGGAGAAGTTCAATACTGAGAACATAGTGCTTTGCCAATACAGCAAAATTTTAAGACATAAAAACAAATGGAAATTCCAATTCTCTAACGGTGTTATGAACCTAGATGGTAAGGATTACGTTTTCAACACACTAAAAGGTGATGCGGTATGGTAATGTATTGTTCAAAAGACATTCTATTTTTTTTTTAATTTATCAGTTGTTTTTAATTTATCATATATTTTTAGTTAGTTTTGTACGTTTTCTAAGCTTGCATCTCAGTGAAAATACGTAATAGTATAAGAAAACTTATAGTTAATGTTGTGGAGTATCAAATAACGAACAGTTCATATAGGTGTATAGGTGTTTTACTTGTTTTCTTACTATAAAAGACAAATGCCTACATAGGTTAAATTTAAGTAAAGATTAAAATGTAATATTTAATTTTAAAATTATTTTTCTAATGATTATATTAGTCAAAATGGTTAGAATATATCGTTAAATTTTGAAGGTAAATTCTAACTTGTTTAGAAAGGCATTTGTATTTAAAATTGGCGGTACTTTTAATTATCATCTCGTACTAGGGCTACCAATTGCTAGTTAATAATTCTTAAAGTATCAATTAAAAAGTATTTAATAGATATGTACGTGAAAGAGAAAAGAATATTGTAGGGGGGACGTTAGATGGTACCGCCTAATATGAGATTATATGAAGTGTTCTTTTGTTGAATAAGTAGATATGTAAGTTTAACAAAAAAATTGCTGGACATGCTTTTAATGGATAATCTAGTATGAAATATTGGATAAAAAAAATGAGGTTAGTCCAATTTCTTGACATATGCAGCTGAACTAGAAAGCTTCAGTTGTATTCCCATCCAAATTGTTATCTTCGAACCGTTTGGTAGTAAGGACAGTAGTACGGGACTGTGTTGTGTTTCTTGTATTTATTGTGTAGTTAAATAAATACCTTAACATTATTAGTTGTCATGCTCGCACGTCATAACACTCGAAGAATTGTTTACTTTATTAAAGAAGAAGTTATCAGTAGACTTAGATTTACTCTTAGCATATAAATAAAGATATGTCAAACGGGTGGAAACGTAGAATAATTGCCGAAATAATGCCGAAACAATTAATATATTTATGGGTAAATATCGGTAAATACATGATGGTACGCACATTTTTTTTTGTAAAGTTTGTGAAAATGATATGATCTGTCGGCAGAAGCTTAGCTTGTTTACAACACAAAAAAGCATCGTTGTCACCGACAACGGTATTTCTGCTTCACTTACTGTTCATGCTGGTTGCTTGCGGTCAACCATACACCAGTTGAAGGATAAACCAGAATTTAAACGCAATTTAGGCGAGCAACCGTACGGAAGTATATGCCATCTGTACGCGTGAATGTGGAATAAAGAATCAAATCGGCATTAAGAACTATGTGCTTTCTAAGTCTACGTCTGCAATATTATTAGCGAGCAAAAGTATAACTGAAATAATGGCAAAGATGATGCACGATACCTTAAAAGAATTTGAAGTCTCGTTAACTCTAATGTTGATGTTCATGGGCGATAGCGCTAAGACAATGCTTAGTGTAGGCCATTTTCTGATGTAAAGTTCATGGTTTACGTATATCTTTACAGATTTTTATCTAAAAGTAGATGCACTAATAGCAAGTACGAAGAAGATGCTTCTTACATCTGCTAAGCATATTCAACAATTTAACGTACAGTGTCCCGGTATTCTCCAATCACAACAGCCGTTGTTACACGTTGGGAAACTTGGTTAAAGGCAGTTTTTTATTATTCAAAATATTACCAAGAAATCAAAGCAGTGGTTCCAGAGTTTAATGTTAATGAAGCAGCAGCTATTAAGAAAAGTCAAAAACAATTCAATTATACTTCCGTAGAAGCTGATGTAAAAGCTACTCGTGACAATACATGACTAGAGAGGACAAAGGCGGATGAAATTATTATTTTTTTTGTAGAGACTAGACAGACTCGTGTTTTGTCGACTCTCGAGGACACCAGTAAGCAACACTCATGAGGCGAATAGACATCTAGTCTATCTAGTCGTTGCAAAAAAGGAATAATTCCACCTGATTTTGACATCTCTATACATGGCGCAATAGAACGATTACAAAATACTTTGTTGTCATTGGAAAAGTCAAAGATTGTGTGTCTAACGTCAGCGGATGTTAAACGTTCCTTTTTAAAATTTATATTTTAAAAATATATTTTATAAACAATTTAACATCACGGTGAACATGTGGTGAGAGAATTGTTGTAACGCACTTGATGCTGCAAAGCCTTTAAGTTGTCCAGTTGATCATATGGTCGTCTCTACCTCATCCAATGCTCGATAGTAAAGTGGTAAGGCCGCTTAAGATGGTAAGTGATTTTTTTCTATTATTAGCGATTATTTATTCTAATGACTTTCTGCTATTATTTTATATAACTACACTTATACATGAAGATATTAATTTCATTATTCATTTAAAATACATATATAAACAGCGCGCTAACATATTACGAGGTCATGGACGTAACACACGACAAACCTATTCCATCCTCTGCACCAGGCGACGCTGGTATAAGTAGAATAATACTAGCTCTAATCTTTAGTACAACAAAAATAGACCAAATGTACCTGCTGCACCTTGAATCTCAACCAAAAATCGTCATTATTGCAACGACGTTGGCCGAAAAACTGGATACTTGAATGCAATTAAGTATAATTTTGGCATATTTTGATATAAATAAACCTTTATTTTAATGAATATCTATTTCGCATAATCGTATCGTCTTCCTTGCTACTTCATTAGATTTCAAACGGTTCTTACGGGTACGTGAAAACGACCGGGGGCAAATTTAGTAAAATAGGAATGAATAAGAATGTCACATATGTGTTCACAAAAAGCACATTATCATTTAAAAAGTTGTAATTAGTGAACATGTGCAAAAAATTTGTTGCTGGAGCATCGAGTCTTGTCTTTATACCAAAAACGCAGCTATATACGACGGTTGCTCTTCTACAGACGTCGATCGCATGCTTAAGAGTTCAACATAAGCATTATGCAAGAAATTCCACGACCTTGATTCCGGTAAAAACTAACTAAGAAATTCGTGTAACTCCCCTTTCACAACATATCTAAAGGTGTTGATAAGGTTCCGAAGTGTCAAGATATGAGAATGATATGTTCGCGTAACACACTTGAAAACCTTGCCAATCCGATAGATGATTTAAGGAACATATCAGGTGTTATCGCTTCAGTAGATTAGATTCGTCAAATGCAGTCCGGCACATAAACGAAAGCGTACATAATATTAAATTATATGTCTTGGGGTACAATAATAAGAAATCCTCCCGTCTATTTGTTCGTATTGGGCTTTTTATCGCATGTCTTAGGTTTAAGACACGTAGGCGGGTAAAAGCAAGTACTTGTAAATATTTTTCTCGAAAGTGGCGATAGAACAAGCGTGTTAGTTTTTGAAGTATCTCACATCATTCGGTCACCGGTTAAGAATGTGAATCATTCGTATCGTAATTAATTAAACTTGTGTGGTGCGAAGGTTACCGATCCTTCTGTGTTCGCCACCGTCCTTGCTATCATTATTTATTATTTCTCATTATTATAGGCCAATCTCGCGTAAAATTACTAACAGATTTAGCGGTTTATATGCTTTTTTTTTGTAAATCCCCCCAAATTTTTGCCGAAAAAGTACGTCGTCGAAAAGATTTTTTCCATCTGTCCCTTTTTTAATACTTGTTGTCCTAAGAACGCCAGGAATTCAACGACCTGATACATTTTGCGGTTGGCCCAATGATGATCATTTCCGATGTTATAGATGGCGTAAATGTTGACTATTGGATTCAATATAACTTAGGCTGCGGATGAATTTTGTATTTTTTTTTTATAAAAATGTAAATTTAAGTAAAATGTAAAGTGATATTAATGGAATATTTTTTTAACAAAGAATTAATAATGCAAGAGACTGGAATTCGAGTAATCACTAAAAACAATTATAATTCTATGAAGTTTTGTTAATTAATGAATATTTCAATTAACAGGAGCAAAATAGTTAAACTTTTGCTATAGTGTACACAATTTCCATTTTCATTTGTTCCACTACATTTTGTACTTACACAAATATTTATATATAAAACATGACATCAAACGGTACGGTTTTAGTGCAATCGATTGATTTCGCCGTACCTGATTTAAAACCCGCGCAAACAAATAAAGCATGTCGAAATCCCGGCGAAAGTTCAACACGCAATCCGGGAATAGCTCGTGTCGAATAAAAATCCAAAGAGAGGAATTAATTAAAAACCGCATTAGCAGCGTACCCAGAAAAATAAATAAACAAAAATGTATAAACGGCTGATAGCCCCGCGCGGAGGAGAAAGATAAACAAACAAATCGAGAAAAGATAATATCAGAGGAGCGTGACTTGTTTTTGACGTCGACCCTTCAAAAACAAATAGGAACGACTAATTAAATCAAAAGCAAACAATAATTTTACGGTCCAGTTGGCGTATCTATTTGCGAACGTTGATGCAGCGGCGACTTTTTACGATTATTACGATGGCAGCAGCGGCCTTCGATCGAAAGCGAACGGTGGAGATTTCGTTTTTTCAAATCTTATTTTATCAACGTGTACCAATCGCAGTGCTATATTTTGTAGCGTGTGCTCTCGTTTCGATACGTTGGCTTTATTCAAAGGAACGGGCTATTGACATGTTTCAATCCTATGTCGCTTAAGGAAACTTAAAACTTAAAAGCGGCATTTTGACGTACTACATTTTATAGTCTCCTGTCTGGAACGGTTCAAATTAAAATTTAATTCTAGGTAACAGTCAAATTTTGTTCAATTAGCAGGTTTAAGAATTAATTTAACAGTTATGCTGACTTACTTGTTATATATTTATAGTTCGTATAAAAAGATTCGCTAGAATTTTCGTCGAATTCAACTGCAATTATTTAGTTATTCGTTGGTGTACGAGAATGAACTTAAAAGCTCATTCAAGGAGAAAAAAAATTAACAAAGATTCTACTACTAGAATTCTATGTCTAGATATAATCTACCGCACGGGTGAAAGACTATAACTTCTGCTAGAAAAAGAAAGAATAGTTGTCAAGTAAACATGATGAATTATATATTATTATATTCAAATGGAGAGTGTTCAGTATTCGCTGTACACGATGCAATTTTAAAATGGAAGAGAGAAGAGATTCGGTGACATTCATGCTGCTTTGAAAAGATTTATAGCCTTAAAGAGATTTATAGCACTGTAGAAGGACGCTTACTAATATTTATTCTGATAACACTGACCAATAAGGTTTTTACCCTAAGTTAATAACTGATGAAATTGAACAGCACATATAAAGTAAAAATGATTCGAAAAGGCTAAGGCAACATTGACTTAGCTCTGGTTACAGAGAAAGTGAAGGTCGAAACTTTTTTGCAGCAGACATGAAAATGTTGTTGATTTTTATAGTGTGGCCGGTAATCTGGTCTACTGCAATAATGTTTATAAATTTTCTGAAGCTTTTGGAATACATCATGATCCCAGTTCTTGGAGATTATTCATAGACTCATCAAAGGCTAGCCTAAAAGCAGTTTTGTTGCATAATGGAAACCATTATCCTTCTATTCCGATAAGTCATCCGGTTTCTATGAAAGAAACGAAAATCTGAAAATTTTATTAGAAAAGATAAAGTACAAAGACTATTCCTGAAATATTTGTGCAGATTTTAAAGTGCAATTATTTTGGGTACGGAATCTAGTTACATCTTAATACTGTTGATTTTTATGTCTTAAAAGGAAAAACATTACCATAAGCAACAGTGGCCACTACGACAACAGTTTATATTAGGAAAAGACAATGTACAACATCAGCCTCTAGTAGAAAAAGAGAAGATCATAATACCACCACTCCATGTGAAACTTGGGCTCATGAAAAACTTTGTAAAGGCACTGGATGTCGAAGGTGGAGATTTTAAATACCTTCGTGAAAAGTTTCCAAAATTAACACAGGGGAAACTGAAAGGAGGTATTTTTGTTGGACCTCAGATACGAGAAATAGTAAATGATGAAATCTTTGAAACCAAATCAACAGCGAAGGGAAAAACAGCTTGGCTCTCCATGGTACAAATTTCCACGAATTTATGGGGAAACAAAAAAACTGACAACTATAAAACTTTAGTAACGGATATGTTACAAGCGTTTCACGCTGTTGGCTGTAATATGTCCCTTAATGTGCACATTCTACATTCTCACTTAGATTTTTGTCCGGAAAATATGGGCGACGTTAGCGATGAACACGGTGAGCGCTTCCACCAAGACATCATGGGAATGGAGGAACGGTATCAGGAGAAATGGAATCCTGTTATGTTAGCGGATTGCTGTTGGGTATTAAGAAGAGATGCTGTAGATATTGTTTATAAGAGACGGAGCAGTATTACTTCACATTTCTAATTACAATAATTTGAAATATACATTAAATTATGATCTAACCTAAAGAACCTTGTCATTGAAATATAACAAAAATCGAGCTAACTTGACCTTCTACCTTTTATTAAAATAAATATTCATATGTTTTTTATTGAAATTTGTATAAATTATTTTATGGCAAAATAAAAAGTTGAAATTTGTTGGCCAGTATAATGGAGAGAATTTTGAAGGTACTTGTTCCGAAATAAAGCAACTTTCAAATGTTTTGGTACACCTCATCGTTCTCCATCGATCTAAGTAAAGAACGCAGAAGCTGGTATTCTATTTCATCTCACTCTTTTCATTTTGGAAGTGTCTGGGACGCCAGAAATAAGACGACAAAATCACATTTAAAAAGAGAGGAGTCCTTCATCCTTCGGGTTACGATTCTTTCATACCATCTCACTTCTTCGTTGGTAGATCTTCCGATGCGAAACTTGCAAGAAATACAAGAAGCCAAACGTCTACAAAAATTGTATTGTAGAAAAACCAACACTTTTAGGACAGGTGGTCAAAGAATATGCTGGAGAATTATCGCAATGTCTGAAATTGCAGAAGAACTTATCTTAACTGCATTAATTAATTAATTCGGAACAGCCGTTTCGTCAATACGTGAATGGTCATTGAGTCGTAGAGTTAAAATACGCAAACGACTTGTATTTTGCGTATTGGTTAATCAATTATATTAACCAGACCAAAGCTTTAATTATAATTAAAGCTTTTTGCAGTCGTCAATGAAGGTCAAGGTTTAATATTTCGGTATGTATGTCGTCATATCTTCAAAAAGCGAAATTCATTGAGAAGAGGTTATTGAAGACTATTACGAAGAATCGAAGAATTGTGAGACAGTGGATCAACTTCTTTTTTTTCTACTTTTCTTTAATCCTTAATTCACGTAAAGTCTATATGGATGACTTTTATTTTAAATGCAAGCAAGCTTTGAAGCTATTTATAATATGCAAGCGAGCAGTTGAGTCAACTTCTACTAGACAACGCTATTTGGAAAGTCGATTACGAACTGATTGATTAATTCTAAAGTTACATTTAGAAAAGATGACAGATTTAGGCCACCCCAACTGCAATAACTGTTTACGCTCGAAGAAATTTTTACGCAACTGTATTGTGGCGGCTTCGTCGCCTCTCATCGTAAGGACGTCCGATTTTCTCTCGTTGCTTCTCTTTCGTCTAGTGCGCTGTCATTTTCAATAAGTGAAGCCCGGACTTTCGTTCTGGCCCTGTAATCGTCAGCGTGCGCCCCTAAGTGAAACCGGGGTGAGTTTTCTCCTCTGCAACGCGGCGGTGCGGCGATGGTGGCGGCGACCACTCGGCTTATGATTATTAAATTATCCCATTAGGCTCGGCCGGAGGGTCCTAAATAAGTTGTCTATAGTTTTGCTTAAGGCCATTAGAGAAATCTCTGAATATAGTAGAGAAACGGAGTTGGCGTTGAGCCTCGATCCGCGCGGCGGGCCTTTGTTGTCGGTCATTGAGGGTTCGACGGGCCGCGGCGACGGATCGGTGAGCGGTAAGTGCGGACGTGCATGCGATGGCAGCCTGGTGGTGGCGCGACCGTCGTCCGGTTTTGCTATGCTATCTTGTCGTATCTGCGAGGTTAAGTGAAACCGACGCTCCCCCTAATTGATACTAAAAAGGAACGAAAGGCATAGATTGTAGAGACACATTAAAAACGTAAATTTTGTCAGACGCAGATGCATGAAATTATCAAATTTGTATATGCGTTACTTGCAATAGCAACATATTGCGCGAATGCTGAAATTTCAGTAATTTTAACCCTTATTAGTGAGAAATGAAGGGGATGCACACGAAATACATTTTTACAAAGAACAAGGAAAGAGCTTTTTTTTCGTTTTTTCAAATCATTTTACTCATTGTCAAAGTATTCACCAACCAACTGAAACAAATTCTGAAAACATTTTTTTTTACAATACATATCTCCAAAACATAATTTTTAAAGGCTTCAATAACTTTTTAAGGTGTTAAAAATCACTGTCCACGCGTTTTTTGCTTGTCATTCGTGAACAAAAAGAAATCGTTTTTGTCCTTCAAAAAATCAATTGTTTGACATGCTGTGTAACAAATGACAATGTTGTGATGAAGTACGATGCGAGATTGCCGATTTGATCGATGACTTCTGGCAAGCAAATTGTTGTATACCATTCTGCATTAGCTTGTTCTCCGATCCTCCAAAGTAATACTTGCGACATGTCCAGCACAACTACAGCAGTAAGCTTAAGAGTGCTTCATGAACGAACACCCAAACAGTTGATTGTAAATTTTTTTCCTTCGGTCCATAGCAATAATCCAAGCTTCGTTACTTACTCTTTTTAATTGAAGTGATCATGATTGGTTTTTACTAAAATCTTTTAATAATAAAATAAATTAAAAAACTCGTTAGATAATAAATATCTTTTGCTCGAATTCGTTCTCTTAAACGTATCACTTTCATGACGAAGTCGTACTATTTATCCCCTGAAATCCCCTGAAAGAATTGTTTGCGCGCTTAATTAAAAATCATATTCATTTTGACATCCTTTTACTTCAGTAACTGATTTAATGATCACGCATCAACGTAATTATACTGAACGTATGCTGTACGCGGAGAGCAAAAACTGCGTACACGGGAGCAAGTGACGCTGAATAAAGAGTACAGTATGCAGAAATGACACGGCGCAACCCTTCCTATCGGTAACCTAATATAATCCCTCTTCATTAGGTAATTGCCAAGTCATGACGGAGAGAGAGAGAGTCGCCGTTCATTGTGCGAGCCGGTGTGTACGCGTATGCGTCATTATACATGCGTAATCGAATCTACTGTCGATACCCACTGATTTGTAAACGTATTTATTATCATTATAGCGAGGTGAATCGGGTCCCTCGGGCGATACTGTAATTTCAGAACAGAGGACCGTCATCCTCAGAGAAATGGAGAGTAAATAAACAAGGTACGTGAGGGGATTAAAAGGAGAATGAGTAAAATTGATGATAAAAGGACACAGTTTAATCGTCTGTATACTGCGCAAGAATTTTATTATATTTTATGTTGCATTGTCCCGACGGTACTACCGTTTAGTTCCTTTAATTTTCTATTATTAATGATAATGTAATAAATATTTCGTTAGTTTTCATAGAGAAGCATAAAAGCTACCGATGAACTTGATTTACACCACTTTACTCTCTAACATCATTCATTTATTCATTTTAAATTTACGTTATCAAGTATTGTAATGTTCTACGAGGGGGAAATTTTGAGATCTATGATTTTCCGAAATTATTTAGAAGATGAGAGTGGCTCATTCGGCCATTTAGATTCGATTTGAAAAATAAATTAATCTTTAGGATGAGCTTCGGAAATGTTTAAGGAGACTAGCTAGATTAATATGGCGAAGTTCTTCTTCATAAACACTATATTTACGTAGTTTCTTTTTAACAATCGGCTACTTTTGTTCAAAAATACGACTCGTACATTGAATCCTAATCCTATCGATTGGAGAATTATTCAAGCATAAAGTCAGTTATCAAATCATGCCATTGTTTCATAATGTTGTCGATTGCTTTATTTCCATCGCCACTTTTGACGATCTGAATATTTAAAAATACCTTGAAATCGAATTGCAAACGGATGCTGTGAGTTTTGATGCGGATTAATGCAAATGATGCAGCGACGCAACCTTAGCTAAGATTCTATGCTTTTTTTACGATATTTTGCGTCACATATAATCTTACGACGTGAAACTTTACTGCTAATTTTGATGAAAGCGAACGATTATTAATTGATGAAGTTTCACTTTGATATGCCTAAACTTACATTCACACTTAGGTAGAAAGGTATTATTTTAATTTTGTCGTTTTGGAAAATGAGAAAACTTTCATGTCGGTAGGTGATGCTGAAACGATAGTTGTAACGTTACGATATCTTTCTAGATTTGTTAACTTCATAATTATTGACGATATACAGTCTTATTCGGATATAGTACGAAAAAAAAAATTAGGTGAAAGAAACGCATGAGTAATGCCTAAATACAAAATATTATGGTTCTATGTGCACGTAGTAACGAGAAAATGATTTTTCTTTATTCGAGTCCGACTCTGTCTTAGTTAACATACGGGAATCACCGGCAGTCGCTGAAGCAGCGTTCGGATATCCATTTAGTATGCGCATAGCATTCACCGTCATTACACGCAATTGCAATGGCATCCTATACGAATATCGAATACACCGATATGATTTTGATTTATGGCGAAACAGGACAAAATAGTCTTGCGGCAGAAAATTTGTACGCGGAACGGTTTCCCAAACGGCGGCATCCATC
>JAIOKQ010000468.1:0-63662 GCA_020654165.1 Oryctes rhinoceros | reverse complement strand
TATCCAAGCATAACAAATATCGACACATTATATTAGAAAAAGAGATTATTTTAATGGAATAATATGAATTACTCCAAATATAACGCTATTTGGCATTCAGCACAAATTATCTTCAACCTCTCAACAATAATTTTTGAAGAATAAAAGGGACATCTACATTTTTCTTTGATATACAAATCTTCACTAACATCGGTTTTTCTTGGTAGCATCTTCGGTGATACCTCAGAAGAATTGTTTTGTGCATAGCCCAGCTCAAAGTCAAAAGTACCAAAAGATCAAACACGGATATGATGCGGATATTTTTGTAGTGTACCACTTTTGTCCATTTCTTGTCGACATTCGAAGTATCAGTATCGTTGACGTGACGACTCCTGAATTTTCAAAATATGTCGATTGCTTATTAATGTCTTTTGTGCCATCCCCAAATTCCGCTTCAGGGAGAAACTTATGAAAATAATCATTTCGATCGTAGTCGTCTTTTTCTGGAAGTAATCGCGGTTTAAAGTACAGTCGCCGCTATTAAAGTCCGACGAGATTTCCTTCATAAAGAATCTCCCGAAATTACACAATTTAGCTTTTCGTTATGGAAGCTATTCACACGTTTTTATAGATACTGAAAATGAAGGCTAAAAATTATTTTCTATTTAATTCCAACATGTTAACTTACTAGTGATTCATTAGCTCTATGACAAACTTTGAGATATTGAAGCTACTGTAATTGTAAGTAAAAAAAATATATGTATACAGTCTTATTCGGATATAGTACGAAAAAAAAATTAGGTGAAGAAACGCATGAGTAATGCCTAAATACAAAATATTATGGTTCTATGTGCACGTAGTAACGAGAAAATGATTTTTCTTTATTCGAGTCCGACTCTGTCTTAGTTAACATACGGGAATCACCGGCAGTCGCTGAAGCAGCGTTCGGATATCCATTTAGTATGCACATAGCATTCACCGTCATTACACGCAATTGCAATGGCATCCTATACGAATATCGAATACACCGATATGATTTTGATTTATGGCGAAGCAGGACGAAATAGTCTTGCGGCAGAAAATTTGTACGCGGAACGGTTTCCCAATCGGCGGCATCCATCATCCGAGACAATTGTGAGAACCGTGTATCGACTTCGAGAAACAGGATCAGTAATTCCACGTTTCGAAGGTCGTGGCCGTCATATATCACGTAGAGTTCAGCAAGCAGAAGAGCATATTTTAAACATCGTTGAGGCGGAACCAGGCATAAGTACTACAACTTTAGCCCAGCAAGTAAACGTGTCCCAAACGACGGTGCATCGAATTTTGAAAAATAATTTACTTCATCTGTATCACATCCAGCGCGTGCAAAGATTAACGGAATTAGATTATCCTCGCCGTCTTGCCTTCTGCGAGTGGTTTCAACGCACCGAAGTTCGTCAACCACGTCTTGCGTCAGTAATTCTCTTTACCGACGAATCCACGTTTACAAGAGATGGTATTTTGAATTACCATAATATTCACCACTGGGCAGACGAAAACCCACACGAGATACACCAAGGCGCCTCGCAAGTTAGGATATCTGTCAATGTTTGGGCAGGTTTAGTAGGCGATTACCTACTTGGACCACATGTGCTCCCACAACGATTAAATACAGAATCCTATTTACAGTTCCTCCGAGATGAATTACCCGAGTATTTGGATGAGATACCACTAGCGATACGGCAACAATTGTGGTTTATGCATGACGGAGCACCCGCGCATAGTTGTCGAGTAATTCAAGCATTTTTGAACCAAAGATTTCCACAATGGATTGGACGTGGAAGTCGTACTCCATGGCCACCTCGTAGTCCCGATCTAAATCCATTAGACTTTTTTCTGTGGGGATACATGAAAAGCTTGGTATATGATCGTCGCCCTGATATTGAAAATGTCGAAGATCTGCGAAATCGCATTTATGTTGCAGCTCAACGCATTCGCGAAGACATGGTAAATTTTACTCGTGTGCATAATAACTTTCGTCGCCGAATTGATGCCTGTATTAGAGCTCACGGTGGACATTTCGAACATTTTTTACATTAATAAATTATTTTGTCCTGTTTCGCCTAGATCGGTCCTTGTTAGGACCACCACAAATTTCATAAAAAGAAAAAGAATGTATAACTACAAATAACTCAAAACCCGACATTTCGGATGCATTAACTTTAAACATTAAGAACGCAAATCATATGGTTATCGGCATATTCAATGTAAACACATAAACACTTCGACATCAGTTGTACGACAGACTAATGCATTTCAATATACTATTCACTATACATAGCATCTACATTGCTTTATCGATTTTTATTTGCATCTGGGTTAACTTTGATTCATCAGCGGTATTTGTATAATATAGGAGAAACAAAGATATGGACCGGCTTTACCTGCATTTTGGGCCCTAAAATTTGAACAAAATGTATATGTTACAAATAAATTTCTTTTTAAATTTTCAGTAACATATTGATAGGTAGTCTTCAGATTTCGGTAGCTTACGTGCTATTTACAGGTAACCCTGTATATTAACGTATTCTTCAATTCGTCTTCGTTAACCGTCGAGTTTACGTGCATATCATTGATATTACGTTGCATATAGTTTCGAAAAAATCGATAATTATCTCACGTAAAAGAAGAAATAAATACTCCACATTTCTTATTTTATTAACTACATTCTGAATTATCTTAACTGGGTGATGTCTGGTACTTTAGGTTGGTAAAGAAGTTGCTTGATTGTTGATTGCCAAATTGATTTAAATCCGGAGATCAAAAATGCAATCAGTTTATAATGTTGAGTGATATGTCATGAGTAGAGAGGACAAAAGCGAGTGAAATCATACCTTTCTTGCAGCGAATAAACTCGTGTCTATTCGCCTCATGAGGATGGATTCACGTTGCCTACTGGCGTCGAGTCGACAAAACATGAGTCTGTCTAGTCTCTGCAAAAAGGTAATAATTTCTTCCGTCTTTGTCCTCACTAGTCATGAGGGAAGTCGAAAAGCCTAATTTCCAAGCATAATCTCCACATTTAAATTGTAGTTTATTACTTGCATTTTCATTGCAGTATTCATAAACAAAAACTATATTTGCATATCCTCCAATTGAAAATATATGCATTTCTGAAAGAATGTAGAAAAAACGTATGACGTCAACATTTTTGATGGTAATTCAACCAACGATAATGATTTAGGTTAATACCGCCCACAATGTTTTTTTTGTTTTGTTTTATTGTGGGTAGCGAATCTTGAATTATATTTTTTTAAAGTCTTATAACTGCGTAACGTAAACTAATTGGGCGAGGTTCTCATAATAACATTTTTTACTTAGTATTGAACAATCTCTTATCTATCATCTTTTGTCACAGAGCTAGAGAACACCTTGTATATTAGCATTTTAGGAAAATCTAAAGTTTGCTACTACTTGAAGGAATTAAGGAATTTCTTTAGACGATCAATGTTCCATAATGTCTTATCGTAACGTTTCCCGGAAAAAATAATTTAATTGACTGTGTAATTTCATGCGTTCAAGAAAAGAAGATAGAACATAAAGAAGCGCTGGCCAAAGTTTTGTTCTTAAATTTTTAAAAATATAGAAAGTGCCTGTTTGCGAAATCGATCGTGTTCTGTTAAAAAAAGAAATAATATACAAAGATTTCATTGATCGATCTATCGGTATGCTGCTGCAAAAATCGAAGAACATTTGAATAATCACTTTAACATTTAATGTGTTAAAGGAATGTTGACATTTTCCACGAGTTTCAATTATTTCAAGAACGAAGCTAGATAGATGTAGCAAATATTGGAAAAAGTTGTCATGAATTGATGAAGGACATCCAAAAGTATAGTAACATATAGGCTGTTTCATTTAAAAACCCAAAATTGTCTCATTTAAGAAAATTGAACTATAAGTTTATGTTACACTAATAGGTGAATACTTTGTAGGTACATGAGATTTATTCACTTGAATCAAAAAAAAAAGTTTATAGACTGTACACAGATTTTGTGAAACATAAACTTGCGTTTAGATCACAATAAGGTTGAGTAAATACTTTTTTCCTGGTAGAGCTTTAGTTTTTCTCTCAGTTCGTTATTTTTTTGCTGTAAATCGCAAATAATCTGTGCCCGTCCTCTCCAATTGTTGCCATTATTATTAACAGCACTCTGCAAATTTTCAAAGGTATCACCAATTTCCTGTTGCAGCAACTTATTCGCTAGTTTTAAATCATTTTTTAATTGCATATTTGCATTTCTTGTTTCAAATAATTTAGTTGTGACACTATTTAGTTTTTCATTTAAGTGTTTAATTTCATCGTCCACGTTAGTTCCGTTATCAATTTTAGATATGGACTCCTCTAAAAAAAAAAAGATATTGATTTAGAAAGAAAGCTAGTAGTCCAAGTTAACACCTTTTTCCACTTCAGAACACTTTTCTTCTTCTTTGCGTTGAAATACTGAAAGCTGCTGTTCTACTCTGGAGCATTTAGTTCTTAAAGATTCTAGTTCAGACGATTTTTCTCTGAGCTTCTTGCTTAATTCTACAATCTTGGAGCTAGCAACGGCTGAAACTGACAAGAAACTGTTGGAAGCAGGTACGTCTTCATACTGTTTAAGCTGCTTCGTTAAGATTTGAATTTGCGATGTTTCTTTTTGCAATTTGGTTTCAGTTTCTGTAAGGTTCTTCTTAAGCATACCATTTTCATAAGTCAGATACTGAAAAAGCAGCAAATATGGTTGAAATAAGTAATTATATAATTATATATTATATAACATAATTCTCCATAAACCTAATAAGCTAGTAGTATACAAACACGAATTAAAATTAAAAAAATAATAATAAAGCAGTACCTAGATAATACGGTCTGTTTTACTAGATATAAAAATAAATAAGTCATTTAGAAAAGCAATAATCGCCAAGTATTTTAAATTTTAATAAATGATTGTGTAAAGGATGTTTCATCAAGAGCAATCCATCACTTCGTTTAATTCTTTAATGTTATTTATTTATTCTTTTATTTATTCTTTATTTATTTATTTTATTTATTTATTCTTTAATGTAATTTAAGCGAAACATTTAACAAATTTTGTACTGCTTTAATACGCTTAGAATCTGAATCCGACGCGCCGAATTTTATATCATTATACTCTATCAAAAAAGAGATTGTAACCTTTTTATTGATGTGATTATAAAAGAATAATCGTCCTTGCTTCAGAAATGGACCGTTTCGGAGACACGAAACATTTTGCGTTTACGCAACTTTCTTATGTACAAATAAACAATATAATTTATGAACAAAGACAAAAATTCAAATGAGATATTCAAGATGCCGTACCTCCGTTTCACAATAATCATGACATTTGAAAATCTTTGTTTTAGATTTAGGGCACCTGTGACCTACTGGTTTAAATTAGGCGGTCTTGCCATAGTCAAGTTTTCACATTTCTATCCGTTTCGCCCAAAAGTTCTGTGTGAATGCGCTCTAAAGGCAATCAAAAAATGCGCCGGGACGCCATGGTATTGGAGCCATTTCGTTGAAAGGAATTTCGACTAAAAGATCACCTATTGTGTTCTGCAGAATGTTTAGCTAAACAACGCCTGTTAATCTGTTTGGTTAAACAACCTATCGCCCAAAACTATTCAAAGCTAATCAAATGTTCGTCGCTGTCAGCCCAGACATGCGTATTGTAAAAATTACATACTCCATTTTCGCGAACGTTATTACATAAAAACTAACGGCGAAAAACCAAGCGTGCTTGATATTCCGGTAGATTTATGGCATGTACTCACCATGATGGGGATAAAGCTGCTTTTTATGTTAGTTTCCTCTCTCGGTTGATATTCTCCAATAAAATAGTAGTCGGAAATAATACGTGATCAAAACTGACAATCATAGTTTTAGCTCAATTATGACCCTGATGAAATTTTAAAAATAAAATCGAATAATTGATGAAATTTTTAAAAAATTACTAATTTTCTCTTTTGCCTTAGGAGTGAATATTGATACTTTGATTGATATCACGCAATCTTCGGTGCAGTCTAACAAAATCACGAACCGAAGCGATCTGGCGATTGTGATGAGCATCTACACGAAGATATCTGGCATCTGGCTTTTCCATTAGCATAACTATACATGAAACACAGGCATATCGGCTAAAGGGTAAACAGCCATAACGCAATCATACACTAACTATTGAATATCAACTACAAACTGTACAAGGGTCCCATAGAAAAAGATAAAGAAACAAAATATTTCTTGTAGATTTTTATTTGTTTTTCAACATAATCTCTATTTAACTCTGTATACTTTTCCAAGTGTTTCTCCAGCTCGCTTAAGCCTTCTAAAAAGTTTGGAAAGTCCTGAAAATAAACATCTGTTTGAGCGATGACTTCTTTGTTCGACGTGAACCGTTGTCCGCCGAGTCATTTTTTTTCAAATTTAGAAATAAAGGATGTCGCATTTGTTCGAACCTTAATTCCACAATTCTGGTAATCGTAACTGTTTGTTATGCCCTCGACTATTTCGTTCACTTTAATTCGTCGATTATTGAAAACCATATCGTTGATTTTGTCATCATCACGTCGTTTACGTCTACGACCACATTTAATTAAACTCGTTTACTCAACTGTAATCAGTTGCTAATACAGAAGTAGATATCCTATGAACTTCGTTCAACTCAGCTTTGATCCCTTTCGGTATTGAGGCTTTTAAATATAAGTATTTAATCAACACTCGAAACTCGCTTTTCCAATTTTTTTACTCAAATCGACAATGAAAATGAAACAAACCAATTCCGATACCACGAGCGACATCTTTTAGATTTTCTAAGGACTTCCTTGTATGTCCAACCGAATCTAGGGCAAGAAACTACAAGGTTTTGCGATGAAAAGGAGATAAGCGAAAAATGCAAAAAATGACGCATCCCCCATAACTCCGAAACTGTTCATTTACGGACTTTTTACAATATGTCACGAAGTACGTATATTTGAAGTTAGATATGTATAGTCCGTTTCCCTTTATTTTAATCTGACTGAGCAGGTAATTACGTTTGTGTAATCAAACAATGCGATAAGCTGGGACTTGCACAGAGGCGTATTTTGTAATTTCTTTTTAAATACAATAATTAATATATGTATAGTCCGTTTCACTTTATTTTAATCTGACTATTGAGCAGGTAAAACATTATTAATTAATACAATTATACATATATTAATTATTGTATTTAAAAAGAAATTACAGGAACATTACAAAATACGCCTCTGTGTAAGTCACAGCTTATAGCATTGTTTGTTTACACAAACGTAATTACCTGTTCAGTCAGATTAAAATAAAGTGAAATGGACTATAACTACACTCGGCCAAAAAAGTATCGCATAAACTAAAAAAGGGCATTTATAAACCAAGATATTTTTATACGTTCACAAAAAGTTTGCCTCGTTTATGTGAACTATAAAAACACTAACAAAACAATGGAACATAGCTTTTTTACTTTTTTTTCTAAAAGAACACATTTAGAAAAATGCATATGTGTAGGGTTTGTTCAGTTGTTTATTGAAAGTCTTCCTATACGGACAAATTTTAAAGTGCGAAGTTAGAGTTCTGTACCAACGCTTTTAAAACTAAAATGAGCAATTTAACTTCAGAACAAGTGGCTGCTATAGTTGCTTTAATCGAAGATGGACGATCTCAAACATACGTTGCTAATTTGATGAACATCAATAAGTCAAGTGTTTCTAGAGCCGTAGCCAGATATAGGGAAACAGGCAATTACAGTAGAAGACCTGTACCAGGTCGTCCAAGATGTTCTACTCGCCAAGATGACCGCTATTTACTACTACAAGCATTACGTCGAAGACATGTAACTGCGAGACAATTGCAGAACCACTTGGCTAGAGTCAGAAATACTCGTGTGAGTACTCAAACTATTCGGAATAGGTTACGACAGAGTGGATTAAGAGCTAGAGTAGCCGTAACAGCCCCTCGTCTCACTAGGAACCACCGAGTGGCTCGCTTAAGGTTTGCCAGAGAACATGTAAATTGGAACATTAATGACTGGGCCAATATACTCTTCACAGATGAGTCAAGATTCGGTCTTTACACCTCAGATAGGCGTATCTCAGTGTACAGACGAGACGGTGAGCGCTATTCGCAGTGTAATATCAGACCTAGACCTAATTTCGCTGGTGGCTCTATTATGGTTTGGAGAGGCATCTGTTTAACAGGTCGTACAGAATTAGTACCAGTAGACAGAGGTACACTGACTGCCCACAGGTATATAACGGACATTTTGGAAGAACATGTAGTACCATATGCGCCAATTATAGGAAACGAATTCATGTTAATGCACGATAATGCACGACCGCATGTTGCAATAATCGTCCATGAATTCCTTAACGATGTTGGTATTCCAGTTTTAGATTGGCCTGCGGTAAGTCCGGACATGAACCCTATCGAGCACGTGTGGGACCTCCTTCACAGCGGACCTGCATGGACTAGAAAATGTTCTCCGTGACGAGTGGGAGAATTTGGATCAGGCTTATATACGGAGGTTAATCGAATCTCTGCCAAACCGTATGCGAGCGGTCATAAGAGCCAGAGGTGGCAATACTCAGTATTAAAAGCTACTGTTATGACATTTTTCTTTCCAAAATTATAATTTCTTGTTTTAATAAAAATCTCATGTATGAGTTCTTGTTTTTATTTGGCCTGTATTTTATTTAAACAATCATAGAAATTATATCTTAGAGCGCATTAAAGTATATTTACAACTTTATGCTACAAACAAAGATTATGCGATACTTTTATGATTCAAAACTAAATTATGCGATACTTTTTTGGCGGAGTGTATATACACAAAAAATATCGTCCAGGTATGGGATCCACTTGATTGATCATCTTAATTGATTTAAACATCTTTCTACTGCGAATAATTGGTAATATTAAATTTAAAAAAACTATTGGCTAAGGTAGAGGAAACATCCTTTTATGTAATCAGCTAAGTGTTAGGGATTTTAAAGTAGCACGAGTTAAATATGAAGCAAAAAAAAACTAAACATAAATTCTAACTTACTTGTATCTGATCGCGTAAGTACGTATTCAACTCATCGGGAAAAATTATGTCGCTGGGAATATTCGGCACGTACGTGTCTGCAAGTTCCAAATCACCCATAGCGTTTTCACATTTTTCTGAGAAATCGGCATTCATTTCGAAACAATCAATACAAAATATTCATTACAATATATACACGCCTAAATATATTTTGACAACTTTGTCAATTGATTAATTGAATGAAACTGTTGTCAAAAGAAATCAAACATACGATTTTTGAAGAAAGGCCATTAAAATTAATATGCCTCAACAAGATCTGTCCAAACTTTTCTTCAATTAAATTCCGAACAATGAGCAATACATAGTTGTATTGCTCGCAGCAGAACGCGTAAATTTTGCTGTCAAAAATTAATTAATCCATTAAAAATGTTGCTACAAATTAGTATCGTCGTAAGTAATCCCAATATCCTTGTCATTGCTTCAAATGCAAATAAAATTGCTTTTTGTTTTTTGATTATAATAAATCGCGCACCTTTCGCTGCTAGATTCTCGTTATTTTATGCAACAAATTAGTAATGATGTATTATGGAGATTAGTCGCCGAGGCAAAGCGACAGAATTATGATAAGCCTGCAAAAACGAGTACACCCGTCACAAACTTACCAAAGATTAGAGAGACTCGTGTTCGTTCGCCTTATGAGGATGGGTTCGTGTTGTTTACTGGTTTCCTCGAAAATCGAGCCTAGTCTTTGCTAATTTCGCAAAGTGTGTACTCGTTCTTGCAGGCTTAATGATAGAGTATTGTCCCCAAATTAACGGAGGCAGCGGATTTATTTAATTTGTTGAAAACAAAATCGAAAGAAAGATATGAGTATGCGTACAATCGCTTTGTGGATTATCCGAAGAAGTAAAAAACGGTTCTTTTTTAGAAAATGTTGTTATGGCATACTTCTTATGGCTTTATTTAAAGATGAAATCTTAAACTCTGTAGACTAATTGTTCAATGTTGAAATCAAACCTTGCAACTAAATATTATAGGGATATGTTTAAACATGCAAAACTTCGTTCAATTCTAAAAAGGAAAGGTGAAGGTTACAGATCAAAATAATACATAACTTTAACAAAAGAAGAAATTAACAAATTTATTCGGGACACCTCAGCTAAAAAATATTTGATGATTAAGGTAATTAATTGCAAAACTTTTTTATTGGATTTGCTATTTATATCTGTAGGTTACTCTAATACTCGGTGTTTTTTGAGCATGTACAATGGATGAGTTAGTAAAAATTATTATATTAGATGTAGAAGAGTTACAAAATAAACTTTTAATTAACATACTTAATTTTACAGGTGATAAATCAATATTACTTGTAGCTAATAACATGTATCTAAATCCTTACAGAAAGCATGTAGCTTTAAGACCAGAAAAAATGCCTAGCATGAGATTTTTCTTCAAATAGCCGCTAAGGAATTTATCGATGAGTCTGAACAATAAGGTGAACACGATAAATAGTATTATTTCATTGGAAGATATTCAACGAAATAGTGCTACTATTTCCAATGTCTCGTCTATAATCAATAGCCATACTAAGTACTACAAAACAAACAAAATTATGACAGCAGAAAATATTGCACGAAGTAACCCTAGTAGTTCAGTTCTTCTAACGTTCAATAATTATACAGTCACATTAATCCAACTGTAAATCTAACAAACAAATAATTTTAAAATATTGATAATGATTGGATTAATTAAAGGACGGGATTAATTAAATTTAATTCCGTTCTTCATTGTTAATTAATAACATAAATAATTAAATAATTTTGGTTCCAAATAAGTCCTTGCCATTTGTTGTTTAATTACAGTAAATAGCATACACTGAAAAAAAAAAAAATTTGTTGAATCAACACTTTTCGCGTAGTCGACTTTTTAAACGTTCACTCAACGAAAAAGAGAAACCGAATCTGTTTATGCAACTCAAATAATTCAATCAGGAACATTGACTTGTTTTGACGACACATTTCAAATATTGATACCGTTTAATTCAACTAAAACATAATGTTGAACTTTCAACAGATTTCGTGCAGTTCCGTATATACAATCGTATTTTTTCGGCTAACGTCTTCTCACTTTATCTTATAGTGCTCTCATCCCGAACACCATACGTATCTGGAGGCATTTCGTAGTGAAAGAAACCTGGGACACAAGGTGTTATATCAGGTCTACCGAAAAGTTCTGTCCGTTTCTATGACGACAATTTTGGACGCGGAAGCACATGTTTATTTGGCGCATGTACGGCTCTCTATTTTTATCGCTTAACGTATACATACTAACGTAGCAAATTAACTAAAGCAAAGCTGATTCACGTTAGTCTTAAGTGCAAAGCGATAGTGTATATCACGGCTACAGATAAATGATACTGTATTTTATACGAATTTCAACAAGGAAGAAATGCTACAGAAGCATGTAGAAAGTTATTGAAAGTGTTTGGTGAAGGTACAGTTTCCAATAGAACATGCAGAAGATGGTTCGAAACATTTGAAACAGGTGATTTTAACCTTTCTGACAAGCCACGTTCCGGGAGACCATCTTTGGTCTTCTGACAACATCGAAGAATGCAGAAAGGCTTAATTCAGCTCAGCAAAGCATTTCGGACCATATTCGGAAGATAGGATTGGTGTAGAAATATTCAAGATTGGTGCCACACGAATTAAGTCGAGTCGTCATATTTGACTCTGAATAAGAGAATGTTGTGTGTATGGTGGGACATCCGAGGTCCAATACACGATGAGTTTTTAAAATAGAACGAAAGGCTCAATTCGGAGAAGTATTGTCAGCGACTGGATAATTTAAAGATAGCAGTCCAAAAAAAAAATAGTATCATGATAATGACAGGCCACATGCTACTTTGGGGACTCGTCAATTGCAGAACTAGGCTGGGAAATTCTGTCACATCCACCATATTCTCCGGACTTAGCACCTTCCGATTATCACTTGTTTTTGTCGTTACAAAATATTTTGAAGGGCAAAAAATTCGAAAATGAAGAAGATATCAAACTAGCACTTATTCAATTTTTCGCATCAAAAGATGAAACATATTTCAAAAATGGAATATATGAATTTCCCTTACGCTAGCAAGAAGCAAGAAGCTAAATTGGTGTTTTGTTTTATTCAAAAAACGGACACAACTTTCCAGTAGACCTAATAGTTACGAAAATAAATATTGAAATATCTTTTGGTATATAACAAGTAGAGCTCCCCAAAGTGCGTGGCAAGTCAGAAGGCGTACCGCCGGGTGTGGCCGGGGGGATATGTAATGTAATATATAAGCAAATAACTCACATCGCATTTCGGTAGTTTATTACCGTATGCGATCGGGTTGTGACGGTATGGCGGACGCGCGTAGTAAGAAACGCCCACAGGCCGACAAAGTGAAAAAGTTCTGTGGAGAATTTCCTGACTTAATATATAATGGAAGTAAGATTATATGTAAAATTTGTAATATACCTCTGATGTGCAATGATAAATATGGCTGTAGAAGACATGTAAATAGTCAGCAACACAAAAATAAAAAACTGGGTGTATCACCGACTGAGGCAACTCAATTTATAATTGATTTATTTTATATGCTGACTGCGTGTAATTTACCGTTTTCCTTACTCAGGAAGAAACCATTCCGTGAATTTTGGAATAAATATAATCCAGACTTTGAGTTACCGTCGGAAACAAGCTTAAGGAGATGTGTGCCAAGTGTACGTACCGAAATTGAAAACAGGATCAGATCTGCAATAAAAAATAAACTACTGTGGTTATGTATTGACGAAACGACAGACCGTAAAAAACATTCTATTTTGAATGTGATTGTACGTACACTGGAACTTCGTCAACCTACAAAGGGAATTTTATTAGCTAGTAAAAGACTAAAATCGTGTACTGCCGACGCTATCGAGAGCGTAGTCTTTGATACTTTACAAACATTTGAAATTGCCACTACTCAAGTATTAATTTTCATGACCGATGGTGCCGCGACAATGCGTTGTGTAGGTCGTTCTCTTCAAGAACATTATGGGATGATGTTACATATTACTCTGCATATTGTGGCTGAAACTATTCGTGCAAATTTCCCTGAGGTAAATGCATTAATAACAAATACGGAACGAGTGTTTCTCAAATCTCCCAAACGTACCAGTGAATTTCATAAACAGTGTCCCGGTATTCCCGAACCACCAGAGCCGATTCTTACGCGTTGAGGGACATGGCTGAAGGCAGCGTTGGGAGGAAGCATTTTAAATACTTCCGGCAAATAAAATCAGTCGTCTTACAATTCAATCCCAACGAATCTGCGGCTATTAAGGAAAGCCAGGATAAATTCCAAGATATTTCCGTTGAAGCAGATTTACAAACCGTTTACAACAATTATAGAGAAGTACTTGAGGCAATAAATAAATTACAAAATAGTGCACTGTCCCTGACGGAATCAGTACAAATATTAGATGACGTTAATACACTCCTACACTGTATAAATAACAAAAAAAATGATATCGTTACAAGAAATTTTGAAAGTGTTATGAAGAAAGATACAAATTTTAGCAGGTTAAGACAAGTTTGGGAAGGTAACTCTACTGATCCGGTGACTAAATTCAAAGATTATTTTCATTACGCGTGTATTACATCATTAGACGTCGAGCGTTCATCTTCAAGATATAAAAACATTTTTTCAGAACGACGAACATCCTTGAAAGAAACGACTGTGGAAACATTCCTAATGCTTCAGATGTTTGAGAAATCGGATTGCGCTTACGGTAACAGTTTTAATGTGCCTACCTCCTCGTGTGCTGACTAATACTATTTTCCTTGTGCATTAACACCCACAATATTGGATACGGCTAATTACAAAAGTAAGCGTTTTAAAATTCTTTATTTCTTTTGTTTTTATGTACTTTACTTATGTTCCTTATCGACGCCTATGGTGCGCCACGCAGTTGGGGAGCTCTAATAACAAGTGCTGATATAAAAACATAAGTACTTGTAATCATGTTGTTTCGCAGAACTTCTGTCTTTACACCTGCCGTAAACTGTAAAATTTACAAGAATTTATATAATCCCAAATTATCCTTGCTGGAGAGCAATTTTAATGTTCGACGAAATCTTGTTTTTACATCAGTTTTATGTATAGAGTTCTTGACCGTTAGGGACATCTAAACAGATCCGAACTTCTAACAGGATCGACATTGCAATTTTTTTTTGTAAACGTTTTTCTATTATAGATAATGGTTTAAAATACTGCAAGATGAGCTTCAACCAGAAATTTTAAAAGAAGTTAGGGACCTTATCAGTAAATCTATTAACGCATAGGGGAAGCCCGGTGATAAATATAGAAACTTAAAGAAAAATTACAAAAATATACAGGCAGTAGAACGTACAGTAGCTATTGAGTCTACGTACTTGCAGGACAACGTTTCATGTAAGTATCAAATATTTCTAAAAGTATGAATTTCTTATATCTACTTCTTTCTTATATTTGGTACACTATGTGTATAGGTACTTGTTTTATGGTTACAATGCTACATTAGTTACTTGTAGCAATAAAAAGTCGCATGCCGCTACTCAAATGCAGATAGATGATGTAATTAATGCATTCCTTTGCCTATCTACATTTAACGTATCTTCAAATGCGAGTCATAAAGGTGACAACTTTTGGAAAAAAGAAATCTGTAACTTATTTTCCTTTATAGATAATGAAGAGAACGCTTCATTGGGGGAAATAGTTATCGAAAACTTGAATAAAAAACATAAAATTTACCCCGAGTCAATACCATAACAACTATAAACATTGGGACGTATTCCTCCAAAATTTATCGTTGTTATCATTGTGCTAGCATAACAAGGTGCAAGAAATCTTAAGTGATTTGGATAATGGTGATGTCAACATTGATTGGTTGTATATAAATATCGTTTAATGAATAAATATTTTTGCAGGAATTTATGTATTTTATTATATTCAAAAATATGTAGAAGGTAAACTGTTATCCAGAACCATCAACATTTCTAAGTTAATATTATATATAGCTTGACTCAGTTGCTTTTACAGAATGTTATGGTTGGTTTTGGTAATTCCATTCAAATAGTCCCGTTTAGCACTAGATTTTTACTAGAATTATGTTAACAACGTTATTCCAGGCTGAAGTAAAAGGTTCACAAACAATATTGTCAAGTCAAACAATATTGAATATTAAAACAACAACATCCGTACTTGATTGAACAGTTTTTATAACTGTAAATAACAAAATATTATTGTTTAAACAACGCCAATTCGTTTTGTTTCAAGATACAGATGAAACTTGGCTTAAACTACAATTTTAATTAATTCAATTAGATATACATATTTAACTAAAACAAAAGGGTTACATTAACATTCTCACCGTATTGGGCGTATGATCTCAAAACATTGGTTCAGTTAACTCATTTTTGGTTGATTTAACAATTTCCTTTTCTCAGTGTACCTTCCACTGTTTAATTCTTGTTACTTTACACACAAATTAGTAAAATTATTTGCGCAGGGATACTAAAGAATAGATCACAAATTTATGATATCTCTTTCTAGAGAATTTTCTCTAAGTTATCATTTTTTATCCGTGAATGATTTCTGGTTTTTACAAACTTCTTAAAATATACAGAAGAAATTATCAAATAATTTAGAGTGTACGTTTATGTGAGCATAAGTTAATGTGAACTTAACTTTTAACTTCCTGATGGATAATTGCACTTGCCTAAGAAAAGTACAAATTTAAGTACCTCTACGGATATTTCTTTATTGATATTCGAGCTCCAAATAATTGTTGTTAACATTTCGATAAATTGCTTGCTTAACGATGATTAAAAAGTTAATCTTAACTAGGCCGGATATCACTAAAAATCAATAACTTTCTCGCCCGTTTTACAACGTAAACACAGCGACTATCACTTTGACATCCATTATTGCCAACCATTACGTTTCGCAGTATGTTGAAGTACGGTACGGGCGCGTGTGATGGATTATGATGTGTATTACCGTTTACTGTTAAATAACGTCACCAGCATTCCAAAGTGCATTTACAAATATTAGCGGGAATCCAATAAGTGTATACCGCCCTGACTAGATATTTTATATACTTAAAAGTACCTGAAGTATGGTGGATTTAAGCGGCGGGCAGGATGGACCTATCGAACATCGATTTTCAAATTTTGTTTTCGTTGTATCAGGGATAATATTCGTATCGTTGGCTGGTTAGTAGATATCCATTGTTATTTCTTGGATAGATTTATTGAATAGTTAGTTTCGAAATGTTATGGTGCGGTAGTAATTTACTTTCTAAACGATTAACGTTGCTATAACTTGATTGTTTACGTAAATTTGGCGTTGAATTATCCAACTATTATATGTGCAAAGTGAGTAGAAAAGTTATCGCTTAACAATTTATCATTTGACTGTTTCTTTCCTTGTCTCATATAAATGCCTTTTCTTCGTTTTTTATGCTAAATGTACTAGTATTTTATTACTAATCATGTTTCGATAAAACAAAAAACTTATGGCTTGCATAATGATTTTATATAAAGAAGTAAAGTTAAATTTTAGAAATGTTTAAATTTTTTGAATTAAAATTAAATGAATACTTTAATTAATCATAAAAATGTTTTTATGGTGAATAAAATCTATAGTTCCCTTTAGTAATAAATCGGAAAATGCGTTTTTTAAAAACAAAAATAATGGATTGATTTACTAACGTTCTAAAGCTGTTTATTTATTTATTTACTTACTTTTAGATCTAAATGCCATACTTTTTTATATGAGACGAAAAAGCTTTATACTTTCACTTAATGAGAATTACAAGAGTGTTGGTTGTTAGGTACATTTTTCTAGGTTAGTATTTACTAAATTCTTCTGTGCTGGCTAAAAGAGACGAATTTTTAATTTTTTTTCTACTGTCTCTTTTTGAGATACTTCGGAACAATGTGGAAAAGATCTAGAATAACCGCCAGAACGAAGAAGAAAGAAATTTACAAAAAAAAAATGCGAGAGCATCACGTAGTCATTTTTTTGAATGGAATAAAATAAATATTCATTAAATACAAAAAAATATTTCTTTTATGACTACATTCAAATTTTCTTCGAAGGAAAAAATAAAAACTTTGATTTATTTGTTTTAAAATAGAATTAAAGAAGTTTTTACTTTACTGCAAAAAAAATATTATTTTCTTCCATATTTATACTTTTTGAAAACAAATATTTCTTAGAATCGAAAGAGTAGCTTACTACTGCATGCTATGCTAGGAAGGTTACTGTTCCTTTTAGGAAGCCCAAGTCAGTATTTATATTTACAATAATAAAACTCCAGCAAACTGGGCTTCCTAAAATGAACCTTGAAAATAGCCTTCCTAGCATAGCACATAGTACTAAGTTACTCTTTCAATGGAACAAACGTTATATTATCGTGATATTCGACAATCAAAATTTTATTAGAATGGAAAGGGTATAGATTTCCTAAAATTAACAGATACGTAATATAACCTCCTTGCATAGTGCAGCTATTTAATATGCTGATTTAAAAAACAAAACACTGAGTAAACAGTAAATCGGATATTGGATCATTTTTATTATCTTGCTGCAGAAATCAGGAAATGTTCATGAGATCGTTGAAAAATTACATTGCTAGCGATTCCTGTAAACAAATGAATAAAGATTATCAATTCAAATATTTCAACGAAATTTGAGTTTGTGTCGTTTTTTCCTTAACATCAGAGTCGTCACCTTCGCCGCTACATGGTAATCCTAGTAAAGTAATATATGTGATTATTCGATAACTGTACTTATTACTGAAGTTGAATGATTTGCGTACTTTATTGTATTTGTTGAGTATTATTTGAATTTTAAATCTTAGCGCGACTACGTTTGGCGTGCCGGTAATACAGTTCGCTTTACAAAATATAACGACATATCTTGTTTAGACACTTAGTAATGAAAAATGTTGATCAAGCAACGTTGTTTAAGTTCAGAAAACTACCAATTAAAAATACTGGAATTGTTTAATCAAGTTTTGTTTTTACACCGTTGTCGAACAACAACATAAAATGGATTCTATCGAAATTATTTACTACAATTCTACACATTAAGTTAATAAACGTATAGAATGCAAATGTTTAATTCCTAGATACTCACCGAACTGCTTTTTGAAAGATCAGATCCACTAAATCGGTCTTCCTCTACAAAAGATATTCGCATAAAAACATTTTCTGAGAGTCATTTAATTAAACAAGCAATTCTAGCTAAATTTTGGGGCCTAGGACGACTACGGTTTCACAACCACGATTTATTCTTTCAAAAAGTGCAAAATTAAAAATTGACGTATACAAACGTATCATTGTAGATAATTATCGTTTATGATAAACAATTCAAACAAATGTACAAATGCCGATGGACAGGTAACAATGAATTTTCTACCTATGTATGTATTAAATGTGATAATTCGAGCTCCCCAACCGCGTGGCGCACCATAGGCGTCGATAAGGAACATAAGTAAAGTACATAAAAACAAAAGAAATAAAGAATTTTAAAACGCTTACTTTTGTAATTAGCCGTATCCAATATAGTGGGTGTTAATGCACAAGGAAAATAGTATTAGTCAGCACACGAGGAGGTAGGCACATTAAAACTGTTACCGTAAGCGCAATCCGATTTCTCAAACATCTGAAGCATTAGGAATGTTTCCACGGTCGTTTCTTTCAAGGATGTTCGTCGTTCTGAAAAAATGTTTTTATATCTTGAAAATGAACGCTCGACGTCTAATGATGTAATACACGCGTAATTAAAATAATCTTTGAATTTAGTCACCGGATCAGTAGAGTTACCTTCCCAAACTTGTCTTAACCTGCTAAAATTTGTATCTTTCTTCATAACACTTTCAAAATTTCTTGTAACGATATAATTTTTTTTGTTATTTATACAGTGTAGGAGTGTATTAACGTCATCTAATATTTGTACTGACTCCGTCAGGGACAGTGCCCTATTTTGTAATTTATTTATTGCCTCAAGTACTTCTCTATAATTGTTGTAAACGGTTTGTAAATCTGCTTCAACGGAAATATCTTGGAATTTATCCTGGCTTTCCTTAATAGCCGCAGATTCGTTGGGATTGAATTGTAAGACGACTGATTTTATTTGCCGGAAGTATTTAAAATAATAAAACGCTGCCTTCAGCCATGTCCCCCAACGCGTAAGAATCGGCTCTGGTGGTTCGGGAATATCGGGACATTGTTTATGAAATTCACTGGTACGTTTGGGAGATTTGAGAAACACTCGTTTCGTATTTGTTATTAATGCATTTACCTCAGGGAAATTTGCACGAATAGTTTCAGCCACAATATGCAGAGTAATATGTAATATCATCCCATAATGTTCTTGAAGAG
Source organism: Oryctes rhinoceros (assembly GCA_020654165.1). Classification (NCBI taxonomy): domain Eukaryota; kingdom Metazoa; phylum Arthropoda; class Insecta; order Coleoptera; family Scarabaeidae; genus Oryctes; species Oryctes rhinoceros. The sequence continues at coordinate 44,163 of JAIOKQ010000468.1, read as the reverse complement.
AACGACCTACACAACGCATTGTCGCGGCACCATCGGTCATGAAAATTAATACTTGAGTAGTGGCAATTTCAAATGTTTGTAAAGTATCAACGACTACGCTCTCGATAGCGTCGGCAGTACACGATTTTAGTCTTTTACTAGCTAATAAAATTCCCTTTGTAGGTTGACGAGGTTCCAGTATACGTACAATCACATTCAAAATAGAATGTTTTTTACGGTCTGTCGTTTCGTCAATACATAACCACGGTAGTTTATTTTTTATTGCAGATCTGATCCTGTTTTCAATTTCGGTACGTACACTTGGCACACATCTCCTTAAGCTTGTTTCCGACGCTAACTCAAAGTCTGGATTATATTTATTCCAAAATTCACGGAATGGTTTCTTCCTGAGTAAGGAAAATGGTAAATTACACGCAGTCAGCATATAAAATAAATCAATTATAAATTGAGTTGCCTCAGTCGGTGATACACCCAGTTTTTTATTTTTGTGTTGCTGACTATTTACATGTCTTCTACAGCCATATTTATCATTGCACATCAGAGGTATATTACAAATTTTACATATAATCTTACTTCCATTATATATTAAGTCAGGAAATTCTCCACAGAACTTTTTCACTTTGTCGGCCTGTGGGCGTTTCTTACTACGCGCGTCCGCCATACCGTCACAACCCGATCGCATACGGTAATAAACTACCGAAATGCGATGCAAGTTATTTGCTTATATATTACATTACATATCCCCCCGGCCACGCCCGGCGGTACGCCTTCTGACTTGCCACGCACTTTGGGGAGCTCTAGTGATAATTAAAAATTCCTAGGTTATGTCATCTGCAAGCAGATTAAAATGAATATGTGTCACATTAAGATGCCTTTGAAAATTCTAAATTTCATCAATTTTCGATATAATAAATGCATAAAATAGAATAAACTACGAAGTGCTTAATTGTTAAGTTACGTGAGTCTTTCTTGCGCAATGTGAACCCGACTTCAGATATCGGTATTAAAAAAATTAAATTATGTCAATTATCTCGAAAACTAAGATACACAGGTATAGAGAATATAGATGTAGGTAGACATAAATTGAAGAGGAACATCCAGAAATGCAAGAATGGAAGCGGAACATGTCGGTTGCCTTGCAGCAGTGTCACTGGAGTGATTTAACTAAAATAAACGTGGGCGTTATTTAGAACAAAAACAACAATAGGAGAATTTATTAAAATGCAAACACAACTTACCAAGTATGTTTAGATGGCTGAAAAGAAGTCCAGAAGTGATCATAGCCTACGTTTGACCAGTACTGTCTTTGTCCGTTGTGACGTATATATCTATTTATACGCAGAAAAAGATTGTTCTACATCTAGCAGTGGTCTTTGACTTTATATAATGGATCTTCCGCAATACCATTGTTAAACAGATGACGTAATCTAGAAAAATCGAAATTTGTACGTAATCTAGTATTAAATTTTTCTCTGACTGAAACACTTTTTCACTCATCCAAAATATCTAGCCACAACCCTCCGCACGTCTGCAGACTTGGTAGTTCTCACGTTGGATTGTATTTCTTCCAAAACTGACGAGACATTGTTTGTCTGATTTTTCCAAACGGTATATCGTACGCACTTATAATCATCGTTAATAACATTATACGATCTCCTTCCGGTTTTTTTTAAAATTTGTGTGTTGCGTTCTTTACATAGTTCCTACACATACAGTTGCGAGCAAATGAATAGGGACACTAATGCAATTGTGAAAAAAAGTATTTATTTATTTGTATTTTCGAATAAACAAAAGTTTAAAATAGGGAAACTATATTTAAACTTTTAAAAGTATATAAACCCTATTAGTATATAAACCCTTATTGCTATGTATTACTTGTCCCTATATGTCCCTATATGCGAATAGATACACTGGAATTTCGATTTAGTGGAATACCCCTTTGCTTTAACGACTGCGGCACATCTCCTAGGCATGGAATCGATGAGATGCTGACATCGTTCCACGGGAATATTGTTCCAGACCTCCTCAACGCATCGAAACAGTTCTTCGAAGTTTGAAATATTTTTATCCCGAATACGAAGTTTCACATCTTGCCACAAGTTTTCGATTGGGTTTAAATCGGGACTACAAGAAGGCCAATCAAGAAGATCTACATGATTTTGTCGAAACCAGTCCTTTATAATCTTAGCTGTGTGCTTGTTGGTACTTCCAAAGTACGGACAAATGATCCTCCGCATATGGCAGCATAACATCGCATAAAATATCAACATACACATGTCGATCCATTATTCCATTAATTTTGTGCAACGGACCAACTCATATATAAGACATACAACCCCAGACCAACACATTTCCTCCAAACCCTTTTACTGTTTTACGGCTTCTTGTAATCTTCGTCTGACTGTCCATACACTAATTGGTCTATCAATCTCTGTAATTACCTCTTTGTGTATATCTGCTGCCGCTTTTAATGGATTCGCACGTGAGAGACGTGCTATGTGTCTATCAATGCGAACCGTCGGTTTCTTAGTTCTTCCCTGTTTAGGAATTTTTTCGCAGGGTCCGTATTGTTGGAAATATTTTATTTGATTAGCAATCATATTTTTCGATACAGATACTTGGTTAGCTATTTTTCTCAAACTCAAACCGTTTTCGTGAAGTGTAATTATAATTTTTCGAAGCTGGGGCGTACAATGTTTTCCACGACCCATTTTTAAAATAATTTACTCTGTGCTACCGTGAAAATTAATTATTAAGCGTTTTAATATACAAAACTCTATTTTGTGTAATTGCGTTTTAATAATATAATATTAAGTTACTTCTAAAAGAACTTAAAGAAGACTAAATAAAAGATTATGACAACTGTTCCTATTTAAATGCTCGCTTGCGTGAGACCGATCGTGAGAAATGCAAACATGACATTTTAATATTTCCGAGAAATGCAGGTGTGATGTCTAAGGCTACTTTTATTCATTTCTAAGAATTTTATTCAGAAAAAATTCTTTTGCTTCGTTTTAAATTGTAGAGAAACACGAAACCTTAAATATATGATTAGTGTCCCTATTCATTTGCTCGCCACTGTATATGGTTGCCAACATAGTAATCTTTTATGGCAAACTAAACCGCTGATTTCTTTACCATTATACATTAAGTCTGGAAATGGCCATAAGTACGCGTTTATCCTATTACCAAACATACAACTTGGTGCATTTCTACGCATTTTCAACATTTTTAATGCTTTCTATTCAAATTCGACATTTCTCTACTTCATACTGTATTATTATGTATGCATTACACATAGCACACAGTATAGAAAGCTGGGAAGTGCCAACATGTAATGAAGCATTTCTGTATACACCACTGGAGGGCAAGCGAGAATGTTGCGTTCTAGTAATATTATACAGAATTAAAACCTGAACATACTGTATTGTTTGAGTAAATTTTACGTTGCGCAAAACATATATTTTTTATTTTAAAATCCTTACTCTAAGTTGCTCAGGGATTAAATTATGCAGGTGGACACGTTTCACAGTATCACCAGTACATGTGTTCCACGTAGTAATAGTATTCACCTTGCATATTCCAATGGAACAGTGTGTATTTTTAAATTTTAGCTTTATTTAAAGTTCCCTGCCATATTTTGCGTTTGAGTTAGAAATATTTGCATTTGCATAAATAACTCTCCGATGAATGCTACGAAGTATTTCGCTTGAAGAAGTAGATCGAATACAACTTGCATTACAAGCAAATGAATTGCTTAAAATTAAAGAAAAAAACTTTTAAAAAATATTGTACGGTTTAAACAAACCTTGTAATTCCGGCGTATCTTATTTTATTATCATTAATATCAAAAATTACTTCAACACAACATATTTTTTACAACATGCAATGAAATTCTAGAGTGTATCTTATAGATATCTCTGAATAAAATAAAATCTCGTATTTTAGTAAGATTTTATCTTAAAACCTTTTAATAACAGTAATTGTTAAGAAATAACGTTAATCTTAAATTTCATAACGGGGATATCTAGGTAATTGTAAATCGGATACCGTCATCTAAAAAAAGAATTTAAACAGTCTCCTGCGTTTGGCGATTGTATATTCATCACAGTGGCGATGCCTGATCTTCTGACGAGAGGGAGAAGGGGGATTGTAAAAATTACAACGATCTTTGAAAAGAACTGACATCTTATTAAAACATAGGCGCACTGTACTAGTAGGCATAGTGATGGTTAAGGATATTTATTTTTAGTATTCGCCCGAACGCCGCCCATCTTTAATTCATTTAAATCCCTAAAAGTGTCCATATACTTCAATGTAAATAAAATTAAATCGGTTTAAATTTTTTAAACCAATAGTTTCGTTGCATAATAAATCTGAATTGTTGGCTAGAAATACAGAAAAATCAAGATACCTTTGAAAAAAGTTGTTGTTTAGTGTTTGCATTCTTTTTGCCGTCACATTTGACAATTTTAAAAGCGTTAAGGCAGTAAAAGCGTTCCATTTAAAAAAAAAAAGTTGGAGGTATTGCCGATTAAACCGGAAGTGGAAAAAATATTAACTGCATTGCATAAAATGCATTTATATTAACTATACCCCCATACCAAATTTCAGAAATCAGAATTTTCAAATAACAAAGTTATTCGACCGTTCCGGGACTTTTTACTAACGCTGTATAAGGAATGTATAAGGAAATTAGAATTTTTCGCTGCCATCATAATTTCTAGCAGCTAATCAAAAGCGCAACAAAATTTAATACAACATATTAATTGTTTTAATATACCGAGCGATCGGAAGCCGGAACACTGTCGTTGAGTACTATATCGCGAGATTATTCGAACTAATGATTGACTGAATTGGGGCTTTTACTAATTTCTAAAAGGGCATAATTAATTTTGAGAAAGAAATTTTTTTTAGTGTTTCGGATGCGACTATCCTTTCTTAACTTTCTTGTTATAATCGACAATATATTGTCGATATACATAACTATAGAATAGAAGCACTATCTGAATATTTGTTTCATGCATGGTATACAGGCATTAATGTGACCACGAGATACTTCATATTTCTTAACATAGATCATTTATATCAGCACTAGCCTACCTGAAATCTGACAATTCAAACGCAGTATTATTAACACACACGGAAAACAATACAATAAATACCAAAACTTCACTTCCACATATCATTTTATAATTATCCACGGAATTCGTCATTCCGTTTTGTTAAATTTATTACAAACATAGTTATCACTGTATGTGCGTCCTAAATAGATATTCACCGCGTAGACTATGTTTGGTCAGGCATCCTACCGTTGTGGTAGCAACGACGGCCGCAATTACATTGCGTCTCAAAATTTAATTTCAACGTATTGTACATTATAAGAACCTCTTCGGTCATTTTCGAGTGTGCATTCTCGAAATCGTTGTTAATATACAATGAGCATATCCAACATATATACCAGGTGGCGCAAAAGTAATGTCATAATTTGATTTGGGCGCCATTTTTGCAGTTGGCGCCAAATGTCACTTTGCTTTGACATTTATGATGTAGATATCTAGAGAATTAGCTGTCAGCAAGTCATGGAGCGATGTACGCCTCAAGAACGTGGAATTATTGCTACTTCTTATTTGACAAATTTTAAGTCTGTCGTCTTCATACAACGTGAATTTCGCCGTCGTTTTCCTGGACGTCGTGTTCTATGTGTTCGAACAATTAAACGTAACCATAAATGGTGAGCGTTACAGACGGATGCTAAACGAATATTTTTTGCCGCAAATTGCTACATTGCGTATCGATTGTTGGTTTCAACAAGACGGAGCAACCGCTATGGTGATTTTGAGACGCTTTTGAGAAATCTTCAGGTCGAGTGATCTCCCATTTTGGAGATTTGAACTGGCCGTCCAGATCACCAGATTTAACAGCCTGGGACTTTTTCCTCTGGGGCTTCTTAAAATCCCGCTTTTACCACAACAAACCACGAACCATGAAAGCTAACATTGAAGCAGAAATCGCTAATCTGGAGCTAGATGTTTTGCGAGCAATAATTCAAAATGCCGCAAAACCAGCATAATGATGCAACTCGGGAGGTGGCCGTTTGAGCGATCTAATTCTTTCCAATTAATGTCATCAATTTTACACTTTCAAATAAACTTTTTAGGAAAACAGAGCTCTTTTTTTCGTTCATAACAAAATGGCAGCCAATTCAAATTCTGACATTACTTTTGCGTCACCTTGTATATAGAAAATGACGGATGCACAGCGGTAGACAACAAAAGACATTGGTTTTCTACATAGATAAAGGTGCATGTTGTTGAATAAATTTTTAGATTATCATCGTATCCGATTACATTTACTATTAAAAACTTTTTATTTTTTACATGTGTAAAAAATTACATGCCATACAAATCACAGAAATTTAAGTAAATATGTATACTTACAAAAGCATCCGTTATAAGTGTTATACATAATTATAAATAATTTCTTAAAGAATGGCAGAGATAAATTGGTGATAACACTTCTTTAATCTGATCTATTTATATAATTATTTCGTAAAGGATTAATAATAAATGCGCTCGTGGCATACGCAATTATATCTATAAAAATTTGATCCTTCCCACATACATGTGTATGTATTAGTACTATCTACCTTTTACAGCTAACTAACTAGGTATCTACAAATATTACGTTATCAGCACACTGAACAGGAGAATATTTCGCACTGGTAAGCACTAACTATAAAAATTAAAAAATAACAGCAGAAACACTACGCCAATTGTCCTATTTTTTTTTCAATGCATGTATGTCAGTTGTAAAAAAGATACGCTCCGAGTATCTACTGCGTCCATAAGTTGAAAATATACTGAACGATATACTCAAACCATTAAGTGTCCGATAGAATGTTATCTTGTGTAATAATCACAAATCACTTGAATTACATCGAGTACTAAGATATTCCCGGGCTTCTTACGTGTTCGGTTGTAAACATATTGGCAATTCGTATCTTCCACGTTTTCATCTAGTCTATTGAGAAGTACGTTGTGAACCACGTGGATTTACGCCAGTGTAATTGTCCTTCCGCTTTGGAAGAAAAATGGACGTGCAAAATGCCCAACTGGAAGATCCCAACGTATTACAGCCGGATGCTGTACCAGAAAATCCAGCTGATTTCGAATTACCTAGTCAGGAGAAATTACTAGAGATGATAGAAATGTTAAATATGACTGACGAAGACAAACAGGAAATCAGAGACGGTCTTTTAAAGAACCTAATTAATCGTAACCAAGGAGTACCACGAGCAGGATTACAGCCCAGTTACGGTGTAGTAATATTCTGCATTTTAGCTATTATTTTTATATTTGGTAAGAAGATTAATTTAATAGTGTATTATTTGATGACATTCTGCCTAATTTTGTTAAGCTATTTTATATTTGCCATAGAAATATGCGATAATAATTACAGCTTTACGCCTTGATTTGTTTCTTTAATTTTTTTTTTGCAAATATGTTCTGTTCTTGCATATAAAAAATTCAACGCCAAATTTTACAGATGTAAGGTGACCACTACGCAAGTCAAACTAATAAGTAAAAATCCCTAAAAAAAATGTAAAAAACAAAATCTAAAAATCCCCAAATTAAGACTTAAGACGGTCTTTCTTTCTGTATACTTCAAATACAATTCAATTTGTTGCAGTTTTCTTTGGATACAAACTGTTCAGGTCCCAGACTGAGAAAGAACGTAAACGAGAGGAGAAGAAGAAACAAAAACAACAGAAGAAGAAGCATAAATCATAACCAACAATTTAGCAATTTTTTTGTTGTTAATGTATATTTTGAAAATGTATTTTATAAATATAAATGTGTAATTTCTATTAAATATAATTAATTTACGCTGCACAATGAATTATTATTAAATTAGTTCTAATAATTATTTATCTTCCTTAAAGCCATAATTAGAAGGCGCACATTTCATTACGTTATAATCAAATAAGGCAAACGCAGATGAAATTGCAGCGACTAGACAGATTCGTGTCTATTCGTCTCGTAAGAAAAGGTTTCCCCGAGAGTCGACAAAACACGAGTCTGTCTAGTCGCTGCAGAAACGTAATAATTTCTAGTTATAATTCTTTTAATAAATCTTTATTTGGGACATCATTAATTTCGATTTAAACAGTTTACTTGATTTATACACTCCGCCAAAAAAGTATCGCATAAACTAAAAAAGGGCATTTATAAACCAAGATATTTTTATACGTTCACAAAAAGTTTGCCTCGTGTATGTGAACTATAAAAACACTAACAAAATCATGGAACATAGCTTTTTTACTTTTTTTTTCTAAAAGAACACATTTAGAAAAATGCATATGTGTAAGGTTTGTTCAGTTGTTTATTGAAAGTCTTCCTATACGGACAAATTTTAAAGTGCGAAGTCAGGGTTTTGTACCGACGCTTTTAAAACTAAAATCAGCAACTTAACTTCAGAACAAGTGGCTGCTATAGTTGCTTTAATCGAAGATGGACGATCTCAAGCATACGTTGCTAATTTGATGAACATCAATCAGTCAAGTGTTTCTAGAGCCGTAGCCAGATATGGGGAAACATGCAATTACAGTAGAAGACCTGTACCAGGTCGTCCAAGATGTTCTACTCGCCAAGATGACCGCTATTTACTACTACACGCATTACGTCGAAGACATGTAACTGCGAGACAATTGCAGAACGACTTGGCTAGAGTCAGAAATACTCGTGTGAGTACTCAAACTATTCGGAATAGGTTACGACAGAGTGGATTAAGAGCTAGAGTAGCTGTAACACCCCCTCGTCTCACTAGGAACCACCGAGTGGCTCGCTTAAGGTTTGCCAGAGAACATGTAAATTGGAACATTAATGACTGGGCCAATATACTCTTCACAGACGAGTCAAGATTTGGTCTTTACACCTCAGATAGGCGTATCTCAGTGTACAGACGAGACGGTGAGCGCTATTCGCAGTGTAATATCAGACCTAGACCTAATTTCGCTGGTAGCTCTATTATGGATTGGGGAGGCATCTGTTTAACAGGTCGTACAGAGTTAGTACCGGTAGACAGAGGTACACTGACTGCCCACAGGTATATAACGGACATTTTAGAAGAACATGTAGTACCATATGCGCCAATTATAGGAAACGAATTCATGTTAATGCACGACCGCATGTTGCAATAATCGTCCAGGAATACCTTAACGATGTTGGTATTCCAGTTTTAGATTGGCCTGCGGTAAGTCCGGACATAAACCCAAAATGTTGCCCCAGCGGACCTGCATGGACGAGTGGGCTTATATAGGACGAGCAAGGCTTATATACGGAGGTTAATCGAATCTCTGCCAAACCGTATGCGAGCGGTCATAAGAGCCAGAGGTGGCAATACTCAGTATTAAAAGCTACTGTTATGACATTTTTCTTTCCAAAATTATAATTTCTTGTTTTAATAAAAATCTCAAGTATGAGTTCTTGTGTTTATTTGGCCTGTATTTTATTTAAACAATCATAGAAATTATATCTTAGAGCGCATTAAAGTATATTTACAACTTTATGCTACAAACAAAGATTATGCGATACTTTTATGATTCAAAACTAAATTATGCGATACTTTTTTGGCGGAGTGTATTTCCATGTTACAAGATCTATGTTGGCATTAAAATCGAATCCATCAGAAGAGTTTTTGGATAAAATTTGAATTCACACCTGTTTAGCGTAGTCATCGTTACGATATCGTAAACAGTAAGAAATCAAAAGTTGGTTAAGTGAAACTAAATGTTCATAAAGTCGGTATCTACCTTACGAATAATAAAACAGTTGTTTAGTTACTTTTTAGTAACGTTTCAAAATTATTATTTAATTCCGTCAAACCTAACTAGTTATGTATCAATGGAATTGCAAATTACGCTCTTTCTGAGAGCCGTTTACGGTTATTTAAAATAAGCAAAGTTTTAAGAACAATTCTAAACGCGTAAAAGGTTCCTAGATTTTACTACTTCATTCATCCGCCGTCTACGAAATGGATTTAAGCTATGCTCTAAAGTCGACGAATAACCGATATGCTAGGATCGGAAACGACGACAATTAGAGTCGACAGTGGCTGCCCTCAAGGAGAAGTCTCGTCACCTTTGACCTGGTGCCTAGTTGTAGATGACCTCTTACAGAATTTGATTTCTAGCGGATATGAGGTGCAAGGGTACGACTTGGTAATCATGATCCGTGGAAAATATAAGGAAAGGAGGATTTGCATAAATTGCAATATAACATGCAACTTATGCAAAGGCTTCTTGACGATACGTACAAATGGGGTCAAAATCATAGCCTGCGCATAAACCCGAAAAAAGGTTATGATGGGTTACCCTCCATCGAAGGGAAAACGATTAACTTCAACGCTAAAGTTAAATGCTTGGGAGTCACGTTCGATAAAGAAACTAACATGGAACTCTCACTTAGAAAAAAGGTATTGCGGTATCACTAATATGTCGCAGGCTACTTGATAAGAATTTGGATATTAAGCCTCAAATGATCTTTTGGTCATACACAGCAATAATTAGACCCATGATAACGCCCTACGCCTCTTTGGTTTGGTGGGCAAAAACGACTCAGAAGAGTGTGCAAGAGCAGCTTAATAAAATCAGAGGCTTGCTTGTCTTAACATCTCAGGTGTGATGTGCACGTGTCCCATAGCGACACTGGATGTCCTTTTGGGATTAACACATTCAGAAACAGGCTATATAAAATGCCCTCACTATAGAATGAAAGAGCTGTTGCCTGGAAATCTGAAAGAGCATCTCAAAATCCTTGAAGATCCCAACATAAATTATCTGATACGCATTGTAAAGCACATAATCCATATACAATACAATTTTGATCAGCTTTATAAGGCGATCATTAAATGCCGAGTGGGTGTCCTGTCAGCCTCAAAGCAAAATTGTTTCCCTGGCATAGTGTATGAACGGCTCAAGAAGGCGTTGGTATAGGCAACAGGTATAGGCATTACTGAACCTAGCTACCACCTTAAAATGCCTACAGAATAGCACCTCAATATATTTCAAACAGAGATCTCTTTGAACTTATGCGTCTTAAAGGACTTCGAGACAGAGATACAAGGCGCAACCATGACTATATTTAGTGACAGTCAGGCAGATTTAAAGGTTATCAAAACCTACTCATATGATTCACGAACGGATACACAATTTAAGGAAATTGGGACATAAAAGGGCTTTGATCTTTTGATGGGTGCCAAGCCATCCAAGGATCAAAGACAATGAAAAGACTGGCAAGCTGGCCTTCATCGGCACTTCATCGGTCCTAACCCCTTCTGTAGCCTATAACAGAGCTACATAAAAAGTAATTAAAGCATGGGAAAACGATGAAAAGACTTCGTACTGGGAAAATGTTCCAAGACAAAAACAGTTGAACGCATGCATGTCAAGCTCGCCTAAAGTATAAATATAACCTAGGGTTATGAGGCGCAGCCATAACTATATTCAGTGATCAAATCTGTCGTAAATGGAGGCGACAGAACACATTTTATGCCATTAGTCGCACTCAACAGCAGTAAACCATTTCTCACATCTACTGAACTGAAGGATGAAGATCCTAGAGTAATATTAAAGTTTATTAAAAGCTTTCATCTACTCTAACACATCCAAGGGCATTTTGCTATAATAGATCTATCAACGTTGTAGTGACTAAAGACATTTGTGCCATAGCCCGATGATACTTATACTAATAGTGCCTCATTTGAATTCTAAGTTTTTAAATATATTAAATTATTTTTAAGCGTTATGTTTATAAACTTTCATGGCATTAAGATGTTTTGGTATCTTTTGCATGAAGCAAGTCGATAAAATTCAAATTGTAATTTTTTCCTTTTTTTCAATTGTATGCCCTCATATATATATTTGCTGTTTCACTTAATGGAACATTTATTTCTTTCCATTTACCAACGAGTAGCAAACTAATTGAGACGTTTACTTGTAACTAGGCATCATTTAATTATCACAAGTTATTCAGATAATAGCAAATTTTTAGGCGTATGCGTTAAGCGACTGTTAGTAGTGTTCATTGTTTCCAGTGGCTTCCATTTAAGTACTCGTTTCGGTATTTCGCGAACTTATATTTATTAAAATAGGACGCGAGCGTTATCTAGGACGCTACGTTTCAAGCTTGTAAAGACCAATTCATTCGAATTATCAGCTATAGCAATTATTGGCAAAAGTATAAATACAGGACGATTTTCAACAATGCGATACATACTGTAATCGGCTCCTAATATGGTATGCGAAATAATAACATGCACTACAGTATTATCGTTAACTGATCTAGATCATTTCGTCGTGATCTTTCGAAGTATACTTCTGTAAATTAAAAGTGGAAGTGGATACGTTGAATTAGTGGAATACCTGTATTTTAGGATGCAAAAAGTTTAACAACAACTACTACTGAGGGGCTTATTCTTTACATTTGGAATTAAACCAAAATTGAACGAAGAACTTTTTTGGAAGTGTAAGACAAGACAGTAATATAAGGAATCAGACGCCGATTCAGTCCCAGAGAGTTTTCAGGGAATTTGTTTCTTTTTTTATTTATTTCATTGAGTGCGCCAGTTTTATAGGTATGTTTACCTGTTTGTTTCTTGAACCATAATAACGCATATGTATGTATATTATAAATTTGAATTTGGAGCACGAACTAAGCTCAAAGATCAAAGAAAGCCTCGCGACTATAAAATCTATGGTTATCTTGAAGTTATACGAGTTTTTGTGGTTTTATGAACGGCGTGAATAGCTTTTTTCGTATATTTCATTTTTATTTTTGAAAATGAAATTCAATGAAACCATTCTGACAGCGGAAAATAAAACGCGCACAACATAGATTTTTCATTTTGGTCGATTTTGTTGATAACCCACACACAGAAATCCTGCCCGGCTTGAAAATCTTGAGGTTGCAATTCCTAGCGCAGTTGAATCTTGAGTGGATAGAATTTGTATTAGTATAATATCAGTGTTCCTACTAACATTACTGACGCTGATATGAGGATTTTCAACAGTCGTCTACAGAACTTTATATGTATAGAACCAATTTATTATGTTCGGTGAAAACTGGCTTCATTCTAACTATCTTTGCTCGTTAAATAATCCCAGCGGTTGTAAATCTATCCAACATATTTTGAAACGGACGTGAATTCGGATGCGTTCTGCCAGCGTACACTCGCGATGACAACAAACAATTCTTGTAACATTATCCATGTTTTTGACATTAATCATGCGAACTATTTTTTCGTGAGATCAGCATTTTCGTAATGTTTATCAGAAAACAATGTTTCTTCTGTCAGTTTATTCTTTTTTTTTACTGTTTGTTTTGACATTTGCAATCTTTTGTTTCATCATGATAAACTTGATTTCGGAAGAGAACGTTTTTCGACAAATTGACTTAACAGCTCTTTCTTTTGTTTAATTTTTGTTTGAAATCTGTTGTTTTTTTTTGATACGAATGGAAAACTTACAATTTCGGTTATTTACAGATGAATTTTTTTAGGTGGATGACATTTGAAATATCAGAAAAAGATTGCGACGGCCAATCAAAAATTATCTATTTTCCGTAAATCGCTTGAAAAAAATTATGCGAACGTACAAGAGGTCTTAGTCTATGCCAAAATTCGAAACCTAAGCGCCGATGTAATTTAGTTTCTGCCAAAAAAAAATTCAAACGATGGCCTGACTGTGAGGCAAAAATGTTATAACAGCGAAACCGCTAAAGTTAGGGATACGCCAGGTTGCATAAAAAAATAAGTACCCCTCGAGAACCCTTCAAATCTGTATCAAAATACGCGTTCCATAAAAAAAAGTCGTTTGTTTGGTACGCCACTGAAATATGGCACGCCACTGATGACCTATCTCTACTCATGAGATATTTTATACGATGGATTACGGCGTCTAAATTAAGTACTAAATGTTATTAAGTAAAAGTAAAAAACAAGTTGATCCAACGCCCCACAACATTTTCTATTAAAAGAAATTAATTAATAGAAAATATTGCGAGACAGATAACCAACTTATTTTTTTACCATGAACGCACAGAGACTATATAGATGATTTCATTAAAAATGTACAGTTATAATTTGTAATTTTCTAAAATTGAGAGCATTTAGCTCTTCAGAAATATTTTTTTTTTAATTTTAGACAGGAATTAATTTATTGTATGGATTGCGCTGACCAGTAATCGTTTTTAATTAGAAAAACAGGCTCTTTTTAATCAATCTATGTACAAATATGTTTGATAATCCAGGTTACTAGATAACTTATCGCATATCTAAACAAACCTGTGTTATAAGGATTTAAGATTTACGATTCACACCAGAAAAATGATGGGACTGTATTGAATATCTAGTAATTACGTTACATCAATTCCAGCGGGATATCTACATGTGATAGACACAAATAATGACCGAACAAGTTGCTATGGATATAGAAGATTTCTACGCTACCCTTAGTGAAGAAGAAAAGAAAGAGCTAACGGACAGCATTAATCAGGAACTGGCAGAACTATACGAAAAACAACGTTTGGAACTAGAAGCAGCAAATTACTGGCTTGTTTTCTATTGTGTAGTTGCTACTCTGTGGGGAGGTATTTTAGGTAAATTTTATTATGATTTAAATTCAAAAATCAATCTGGTACCCTCGCTTTATATTTCAGCGTATTTTGGATATAAACTCTACACGTGGCGGTCACGAAAATTACGCAGGGAGAAGCTGCAAAGAAAAATCGAAAAGAAGAAGACTTCGTAGAATATATTCCATTCTAATTATATTTAATAACAAAACGTTTTAAAGTACCCTGTACAATATCACTAAATAAACGAAGTCCCTATAATATTTAGATGATATGATTATAATCGGCAAAGAAAGACATGTTGAAACGAAAAACAATAAACTCTGATTAATAACATTGGTGAAATCGATTAATTAAGGTAAAATATTAACCTTAAATAAACTAATTAAATTTATATATTTAAAAAAACTAATTTATAAATTAAAAAATATGCGTTCTTGATTTACACTACCGTCCATATTAATTCGGACACCCAGTAAAATGTTAATAAACTCTACTAAAATAATAATATAATATAATAGCGTTTATATATAATTAACGTATTTATATTAGATCCTTTATGAGGTCCATTGTACAGGCAAACTTAAGAGAATATCGATTAGAGAGTGATTATAAGAGACCTATTATATTTACGACCTAATATAGTAATTTTGATAATAATCCTCATCTCCACAAACAGGATTATTTAAGGGACAATATCGTGACAATAAATTTCCAATACACTTTCGGATGGGAGCAGGCTACCCGAAAGTTTGTTGCGTATTGATACATGCTTTAGTTTCTAAATAAACCTGCTTGCGTGAGCGTTAGCGACAAGTTTAGAAAAGCACTCTGTAATTGTTGCTTTCCATCAAGAAGGTTTTTCAGCGCTTCAAATTACCGAAAGATGTCTATTAGTGATATCCTTCGGAGACATCAACGCAGGGGCAGTTTAGGACGTCGGGTGCCTTCAGATCGTAAGAGAATAACAACTTACGCCGACGATGAGCGTATAAAATTGCCGAGCAAGCTTAATAGGAGACTAACAATACTAGAAATCGTCGCCGAAATAAATCGCGACCATGTAAGAAAAATTTCTGTTACTGCAGTGAAAAGAAGAATAAAACCTTCAAATCTTCACGGCCGCATCGCAACAAAAAAGAAACACCTACTTCGACGGGGAAACGGGCAAAAACGGCTACAATGGGTACAAACACATGATGATCGGAAGAGAGTGCAAGGCACATTTTTGTAAGGAGAGCGAAAGATAAAAGAATGTTGCAGGATTGTGTAATGTCAACAGTTACGCAACGAAGAAGTTCTGTGCTTGTTTGAAGAATCGAAGGTATTTTACGAAAACAGGGTTATTTAGAAATACTGCAAGAAAATGCAATACCATCGGGGTAACGTCTAATCCTCCGACCTCAGACACTCAGCAGTGATATGTAAAAATTTCTTAAATGCAGAACAAGATAATGGCGCTTTACAAATAACGATATGGTCGCCGGAAAGTCCCGATCTAAACCCCATCGAGTTGTTATGGGATGAATTGGACAGGAAGATCCGAAAAGTATGCCCTATCTCCTTAGGCCAGCTGTAGAGCATTTTACAAGAGGAATGGACTAATATGCCAAATTGAGCCCTTGAAAAACTAGTGGAGCGGATGTATCGGATTGTGAAAGCTGTTCTTCGGGCAAAAGGGAGTTCCTTTCATGAGCGGAATGTTTAAGAAACTTTTGCTTATTTTTGGTTAGAATTACTTTTTTTCTACTTTTATACTTTAATTTTAATCGCTATTAAAAGATGCAGTAAAAATTGTAAGTTTCAGAAAAATGAGTTTGAATATTTTTTTTTTATTTGCGTGTCCGAACTAATATGGACGGCAGTGTACTTATTTGAATCATTGGAATATTTTCGACTTCGGTAAGAATTTTGCTATTATGTAAATGTGACTTTAAAGTAAATGTCCTTAGTAAATTCTTGCTGCAGTAAAATAGATTTATAGAAAAAAATAATATTGTTAATAAACAGCGATAGTCTCCTTCATTTTATTTATATGAAGTAACTTATAATTCAAACTTTCAGAAGAAGACTTTCTTCATGTCAGGACATGTCATTTTATGACATACATGACATAAACGAAGAATTTTGTTGCATGATAAACTGCTGAAGATTGAAAAATAAATCTTTTCTAAGAAACGCCCGCGTTTTTTACCAATCTTTTTATGAGGTTACCGGACAATAGAAGATTTTTAATATAAGCTAATGTGAAATACTATAACGTTTTGTATCTTTAACATAACAATAATCTGAGATTCACATAACAGTTCGAGGCAGAACAAAAGAGTGTATTAACTTTACATATTATTCCAGATTCGTAAAATACGTATGTGCGTGACATGTCGTATGAGTTATCGTAACGCTGTTTCTTAACCAATTTCCGGCATTAGAATACACTGACATTATTATTAAATGTATCGTTTGCAATATCAACATTTTACCGTATAGTATTTTTATTTATAAAAGGCATGTTAACAGTAAGCAGCACCTGTTAAATGCGAAACCTTGTATACCATATTATAATTCTTTATTTTAAACGAAGCACCCGATGTATTATCTCATTTTTGGATTCCCGGAAAAATTCTATGCGTTCCATCTGGTTTCCCTATAAGTATTTTCATTTGTTTCTTAGATAACTTGATTATTTTGAAAATGTTGAAATATGTAACCTTATTTTTAATACTGCGCCAGTTACCCATTTTCGACTGGCGGTAAGCGTTTCTGGGGGAGACGGATTCACAAGAATGATGCTTCCGAAATCAAAATTGGCAATTCATTTATTGCATACAGGTGTCCAAAATTTGATAACCAATTACGTCATCTTCAAATCTGAGATCTGGGATCTGGGTGGTCAGTTTCAAGGTCCCTTGTGAGTCAATCCGCCGATCCCTCGACCATCAATGTCAACTGCTGATGTACAGCTATAGTAGAATGTGTTGGAACACCATAGTTGATGCTCTGTCACGTGCAGTAAATGTACTCATAAAATCACTAACAAACCCTCCGATTATCTCCAGATATCTAGCACTAATCATTTTAATCGTACACACGGTATGCTCTATTGTCCACAATTAAACAAAAAACATTAAAACTAAAGTGGTTCTGCTGATGATTGTCCATTATGACAAATGTATTATATTATGTCCAGTAGTGATCATTTCGACCACATGAACAAATCTCGGATCTTCGATCATTTTTAAACCCATGAACTCGCAAAAGTCGGCTTGCCTTGCCTCATCACTCATCACCAAGACCTAATTCGTGCACAGTTATCTCAGAAAAAGGATGAATTTTATGTTTTTTCCTGAAATTCTGTGGATTGGTGCTTTTGAAATACTCAATTTCAGCGAGCCTGCTGTAGTTGAACATTATCTATCATGGGCTTTCGGTAATTTCGGCTTGCCCTTGCGCTCTCAGTTGCCATAAACCGAAGTTCGATTCTTGCGGGAGTCATTGTTAGTAGGTTCGAATATCGTTCGTTAAATAATCTGCATAATAAATGCTTACTAGATAGGACGTTTGGAGTGTCATTGGCTTTTGATAAAGAATAAGGAATAACAAGAAAACGCTTGGAAATAAGTATAGAGAAACGCATAGCCCATCGATGCAGAATTAAATTCTACATCCGCCCATCTAATAATATACAGAGTGTAACTTTTCAAAAACTGAAATTTTTAAACTTTGAAGATCAAATCAGATTTCAACATTTTCAAAATAATCAAGATATCTACGAAACAAATGAAAATAGGGAAACCAGATGGACCACATTATAAATTTTTTCAGAAATTCAAAAATGAGACAATATATCGGCTATCGAATTATTATTATCGGATAATGTTCCGTTTAAAATAAGGAAATTATGTATATAAGTAGAATAAAGTGATTTTTTTAAACCCAATAATTTTTTCATGAAAAAATCTTATGTACAAGTGCCCTGTAACACCCACAGCGTGGCTTTGTTAGAGTACGGGATACGAATACCATTGCTTAATAGATAAAGGGATGAAATTATAACTTTTTGCAGAGACTAGACAGACTCGTGTTTTGTTGACTCTTTAGGTGATCAGTAAGCAACACGAATCCATTCCAATGAGGCGACTAGACACGAGTCTATCTAGTCGCTGCAAAAAAAGAACAATTCCACCTGCCTTTGTCATATCTTGTAATAAGTTAATTTGATGAATCTAAACAATTTTAATTATTTCACGATTAGATTGTATTTTCTACCGTCGTATTCAAGTATAATGTCAAAATTAATTTCAATCTAAAATAAATATGTGTTAAAATCTAATTACTGGTAAGACTATATTGCAAATTATTACTGTACCTGTTACTGGTACTTTATATCAAAATTTGTGAATTTCTGGAGTATAGGCAGCCAAAGTTACAACATTGTAGGAGCCGGCATTGATAAACTTGTTGTTTAACGGTTTGTTGAAAGCAGTTGAAAGTGAGGTTAACTAAAATAAAGTCTGTCCGATCTTGGGTTATAAATTGTGTTTTCTTCTGACTGAAAAATGTTTAACAATACAGAATTTGATTTTAAGACCTTGAATGACGTTCTGATATCCTTTTATAAACCATATGTAATTGCGTGCTGTTTAATCTCAAATAGAAATTTAATTTCCTTAGCTGCAACCAAATAGCGCTACAGGATGAAAATATTCTCTTGAAGAAAGTACAGTATATGGAACATATAGTTTCTAATTACATGTTAACAATAACAGATATCAATATTGATGTACAACTATTACGTGTGTTTATGCCACAAGCTAAAACAATATTAGAACAGGTACTAGGTACTAGCAAGTAAGTGATGAAATTGATTCAACTATATTGAAATGACGTTTGTAGATTTTTGAAAAGTCAATCGAGACAATTTATGACACCAATGATCAAGAAGAAATATGCGCACAAACTTTGAAGTCGTTACAAGAATATTTACAGGTACGTTTGAAACAAACTTCGTACGGGAAACTATTAATATTGATTTGACCAGTAATTTCTATTTGGTAAATTTCCTAGTAAAATATATTACTGATATTAGAATATAGACATTGCTTATATATCAAATTTTTTGTAGTATTTCACTATAATTTTGTAAAATTATATTTGGAAGACACGTATCTTTTTCGATAATTCTTTATGCTCTTTTTTTTGTGTTAGATTTGTTTTAGATGGTTACGATGTTATTTGATGTTTTGGGAGAAACTTTTAATGTTATAAATATATTATTATTTTTTTGTGTAATTTTGTTTTAGATGGTTACGATGTTATTTGATATTTTGGGAGAAACTTTTAATTTTATAACGGCTAAAAATAAAATTGATTATGCGAATGTTAGCAGTTTACCCTTAAATACTGCTCAAATTTTATATTTAACGTTCTTACATTGTAAGGAAAGGTAAGCTAAAATCCTGTTTATATAGCAAAAATATGATTTAGTATTATGAGATCCAGACAATCAGATACACAGATTTTATATATAATGTAAATATAGCCAAATAATTTGGTGTAGGCATTAGCATTGCAAATCTAAAATAATTTTCTACTAATTTGATTACCTTTAAGACTCCAGCCAGCCTATAAAAGAGAAGCCCCAGTTAGAATATTGTGCAGTTACTGAACGGCAATCTTGCTGTTTTCTGAGAGTGTAGTAAGCCTGCAGAAATGAGTGCACACTTATTGCCAACGATGATATATCAGCAGCATATAAAAGCAGTCGGCTATATCCGAAGTCAGGATTCATACGTATATGGCGGTTTGGATTGGTGATGGCGAATCGAAGGCATGCTTTGTTATGTTCGACAAGTGTTAATAGGTTTCTTAATCGATACCGGATATTAGAATACACTGACTACTATTAAATATATCGTTTGAAATATCAACATATGATCGTACAACATTTTTTTTATAAAAGATATGTCAATAGTAAGTAGTACCTGCTAAGTGCGAAACTTTCTATACTGTATTATAAATTTCTATACGACTTTATTTTTATATTAAATGTAAGCAACATTCCACAAAATATTGTAGACTATGAAGGATTTCGAAGTTTTAGGAGATATTCATTCTGGTACGGAGATTGCCAATAAGAGATCAATTACAGTTTAACTTGCCGCGGGTGAAAACACGATTGTGGATCAAATCAAGGCAGAGTTAAAAAATAGAAAGATATGGCTGACGGTGGATGAAACAATGGATGCAATAAAGAATTGTAATTTAAATGTGCTAGTGCGCACTTTAAGAAGCGATGTGGCATCTCTGCCTCTTCTTTTACAGAAGAAACGCGGAAAAGATAGTAGAAAAGTATAATAAATACCTTTGTGAAGTTCAATATATCGGAATATCCAATTTGTAATGCTGATTACAGATAGTGGATAAAACTGGAAAGTTGCTAAGTAGATCAATTAATATTTTCTGTTAAAAACTTTTAATGAATCTTCAAAACGCATTCGTGAGTTTAAACAGGCTTGTCCGGGCATTCCTCGGCCAGCATAGCCTATATTGATGTGATGGGGAACGTAGCTTAAAGCTGTTTTATATTACGAGACATTTTTGCACATTATTAAAACATGTACCTTAAATTGAAATCCATAAGAAGTCCAAGCAATGTCAAATTTCAATTTCAAGAATCTAATATGCGAAACTCTTGTACTTTTGCAGTCCGTGTTGAACCGTTTAAATGAATAATCACAGTTTGAAATAAAATGGAACATCTGTATATCCTATACGACAAGGAAGCTCGCCATAGGACGATCCTGCTAACTACTTTCTTTCTAAAGCATTTGGCCAATAAATCTCCTTTAATTTCAGGATAGCCTGAAGGTAATGATATATAAATACCAGAGCTTATTATTACAAAAAACGAAATTCACACTTTAAATGCTCTGTGTGTTATTTTATCAATAGTTCCCCTATCGCTACTACTAAATGCAGCTGCAATTTTATGAATAGAAGCAGCTTCGTCGTTAGAATCCGGACGATATAAAACAATTGATAACTGAGTCTGTACAAGAATCTGAAGAGATGGTATTTTGGGTTTATTTGATTGAACATGAAACTAAACACTGCTCCCTTAATTTGTAATATTTGAGTAAATATTGATCCAGTCGTGATAATATGTCATATATGTCATTTTGGAATATCTTCCATTAATGTATGTTATCTATCTTCAGGACGTCTAAAAACTAAAGCTGTAAAGTCTTTAAAAATCACTTTTCCAGAATCACTACAAGTAAGAATTTCGCGTATTGCGCTTTGTATTTTATGATATTTAACTGTACTTTTGGCGTTTCGTGTAGTTGTGGTTTTTAATATAATAAAACTACTTTTTCGGTACAACTTATATCTTTATTACATACATAAACCCATTAAAAGTGGCGTTCACTACCACATATAGTATAATTTTGTGTAAAATCACGAAAAAAATACGAACTATGAATACGAAGATCCTGAATTCGTTTATTATTATTATTATCTTTAATATTGATAGTAACCGAGCAATACGCTACGCCGAAAACACTCGTTTTTGCAGGCTTACTGTGTAGGAGCAAAGCTGTGGAATCTATTATTTTTAAGAGGATACAGCAAGTGAATAGTAATTTTTTAAATTTTGAGAAACGTACAGTAAACGTTCTAGTGTTAAAAGCGTCTTTAATATGTACAATATGGGCTATAAATTAATATCTTATTGCAAGTCGTTTTTATTTAACTTGTATTATACTATCTATATTATTGACTCCGTATTTGGACTATATTTTTGAAATATTTAAAACTACTATACATGGTTCGAGGTCTATCAAAAGGCCTCGTACTGGGAAAATATTTCAGGACGAAAACAGGCATCGTCTAAAACAGCAAAAATAATGGTAGCGTTCAGCAAAGGGGACGTTAGATCACTGGCAGATAATAACGAAAGATCATCTAGAGACGTATATTCCTATAACAACTAATAATATATCAATTCTTATTTAAATCAATATTATTTTATTACTGGAGAAACTAAATTGGATTAATGCCTGCTCTTTGTTTTTTTTTTTTTTTTTTTTTTTTTTTTTTTTTTTTTTACTAACTTATTATAACATAGTACACGTATAATGTAATAAGAAAAGATAATTTTTTTAGCAACAACATCTATAAGATTTACTTTGAACCTTTAAGTGAAGTTCTGGTGATCTTCAAGAAAGCTCAGGATATTCATGTCAAACTCTTAAACTTATTGGATAACTGCTTGATTTATAATATTTCGTGTGAGGCAGAAGTTAAATCCTTGACCAATGGTATGTTTTCGCTCAATAGAATAATAAGGTAATTGAACAAGTATGCTAATTTTAGTTCTAGATAATTTGGCAGAAATTGGCGATGTTTTATCTGGAATGAACGTAAAATCTATGGCCGATAATTGGAAGTCCTATATGAACATAACACAAAAGTATGCAGATGACATCAGTAAATATTTAAATCTTGAGCGTCCATTACTATTTTTCACAAATGAAATACTTAGAAATATAAATGGTATTTTGGAATTGGTACGGAAATGCTTGAGAGGTACGCAGATGAGTAACTAGTTCTGTTGCAGAACATAAATGATGATAAGAATATTACGCACACATTGAAAATTTCAAATTTTATCTTAAGAGTTATGGTGAAACTATGCGATACATTTTCAAAGAAGATTGTTGTACATATGGATATTTTCTGGCACTTTTTTATAAATTTCTATAGGTAAGACCATTAAGCGATGATTTTTTTAAAGTAACGGATTTCTTCGTAAATTTTCTGGGAGATTTCTAATAAGTACAAAATAATTCGAATAATTGGGAATTAAATGTAATTTTAGATTTGTATCTGTAGAATGTGATTTTATAATTTCCACTTGTTTCCTTTTAGCACATATTCGCCCGCAGTGAAAAATAAACAGTTTTCCCAAAATACAATTGATCTCTTTAGGTCACTGATTTGTAACTGTTTAGAAGATTTCTTAAATAAATTAGTACAATTTGAAGAATTTTACGATGTAAGTGAACATTAATGATAAGTGTTATTGCATTAAATAAGATGCGATTCTTTTAGGTGCAGCTATTAGAGTCCTTAATTGAAAATACTGATTGCTCATTGGGTTTTATTCTGGTTACCAATAAAGTGTTACAGAAATTAGTGTCCAATCCTAACGTACATACAGTTACCAGAGTTAATATTATTCGTTATTTAGACATGATTTTTACTGCATTAACCAAATGTAAATGATTATAGATTTTACTTAACTTCTGGCAAATGTATGTCAAACAAGTTGATACATGCTATCGTGACGCATTTCCCTTCTTTTTTCTACGTAAGCAACGCATTTGCAATAAAGGTCAATTGTTGCAGGTTACATTTTGTTGATGAAAGAAGATGAACTCTATGCACAGTTACTCATATCAGCGGCTCATTTGATTTCACGATCATCAAATGAGCAATTTGCAGAAATTGAAGTTATTTTGTGTAAAAATTTGGTATCGCCCTATTTGTGGAATTCTTTGTTTGCTTACGATACTTGGATTACGGTTTGTCGGTAAGCAGCCATTCCGCGCTCTAATGTCATTCAATATTAATTTTCTTTAAATCCTTCGCTAAATATAAAGGCTATTCCAAAGATTTGGTAAATTACTGTTAAGGACGTTTGATGCTTTGAGCTTTACTGAAAGTGAAAAATCAGCTTACCTATTGTAAGGCAAAGTTTTCTATTCGTAGCGTGTGGATAAAAACATATAAACAGTTAGCAGTGAAAGTAAATGTTGATTAAAGTTCAACATGAAACAAATAGAATTAGTTCCGCAATATAAAAACATACCGGAAGTAGTTTAAATAATTATGCAATTTACATAAACAGAGATGTTTATGAATTGCATTCGACATTCTACAGAATATTACATTTATTAACAAAGTGCTAGGTATTGTGTGACAGTTTCTACACAGGAAGATTAGTAAATGTAAACTACGCATAATATATGTAAATTTATTTTTAATTGATATCTTTAGAAAGACAAAAGTTTATAGTATATCGTCGCAACACTTGAATAATGATATCTGAAAACGCAGTAATATGCAAGGTGTTCCAAAAATTAATCTTATACAGGGTTACCTGTAAATAGCACTTAAGCTACCGAAATCTGAAGACTACCTATCAATGTGTTACTGAAAATTTAAAAAGAAATTTATTTGTAACATATACATTTTGTTCAAATTTTAGGGCCCAAAATGCAGGTAAAGCCGGTCCATATCTTTGTTTCTCCTATATTATACAAATACCGCTGATGAATCAAAGTTAACCCAGATGCAAATAAAAATCGATAAAGCATTGTAGATGCTATGAATAGTGAATAGTCTATTGAAATGCATTAGTCTGTCGTACAGCTGATGTCGAAGTGTTTATGTGTTTACATTGAATATGCCGATGACCATATGATTTGCGTTCTTAATGTTTAAAGTTAATGCATCCGAAATGTCGGGTTTTGAGTTATTTGTAGTTATACATTCTTTTTCTTTTTATGAAATTTGTGGTGGTCCTAACAAGGACCGATCTAGGCGAAACAGGACAAAATAATTTATTAATGTAAAAAATGTTCGAAATGTCCACCGTGAGCTCTAATACAGGCATCAATTCGGCGACGAAAGTTATTATGCACACGAGTAAAATTTACCATGTCTTCGCGAATGCGTTGAGCTGCAACATAAATGCGATTTCGCAGATCTTCGACATTTTCAATATCAGGGCGACGATCATATACCAAGCTTTTCATGTATCCCCACAGAAAAAAGTCTAATGGATTTAGATCGGGACTACGAGGTGGCCATGGAGTACGACTTCCACGTCCAATCCATTGTGGAAATCTTTGGTTCAAAAATGCTTGAATTACTCGACTACTATGCGCGGGTGCTCCGTCATGCATAAACCACAATTGTTGCCGTATCGCTAGTGGTATCTCATCCAAATACTCGGGTAATTCATCTCGGAGGAACTGTAAATAGGATTCTGTATTTAATCGTTGTGGGAGCACATGTGGTCCAAGTAGGTAATCGCCTACTAAACCCGCCCAAACATTGACAGATATCCTAACTTGCGAGGCGCCTTGGTGTATCTCGTGTGGGTTTTCGTCTGCCCAGTGGTGAATATTATGGTAATTCAAAATACCATCTCTTGTAAACGGTAAAGAGAAATACTGACGCAAGACGTGGTTGACGAACTTCGGTGCGTTGAAACCACTCGCAGAAGGCAAGACGGCGAGGATAATCTAATTCCGTTAATCTTTGCACGCGCTGGATGTGATACGGATGAAGTAAATTATTTTTCAAAATTCGATGCACCATCGTTTGGGACACATTTACTTGCTGGGCTAAAGTTGTAGTACTTATGCCTGGTTCCGCCTCAACGATGTTTAAAATATGCTCTTCTGCTTGCTGAACTCTACGTGATATATGACGGCCACGACCTTCGAAACGTGGAATTACTGATCCTGTTTCTCGAAGTCGATACACGGTTCTCACAATTGTCTCGGATGATGGATGTCGCCGATTGGGAAACCGTTCCGCGTACAAATTTTCTGCCGCAAGACTATTTTGTCCTGTTTCGCCATAAATCAAAATCATATCGGTGTATTCGATATTCGTATAGGATGCCATTGCAATTGCGTGTAATGACGGTGAATGCTATGTGCATACTAAATGGATATCCGAACGCTGCTTCAGCGACTGCCGGTGATTCCCATATGTTAACTAAGACAGAGTCGGACTCGAATAAAGAAAAATCATTTTCTCGTTACTACGTGCACATAGAACCATAATATTTTGTATTTAGGCATTACTCATGCGTTTCTTTCACCTAATTTTTTTTTCGTACTATATCCGAATAAGACTGTATAATGTTTAGGGGAAGCATTGGGGATTTTGTCTCTGATTCACCAGGTTCATACGCTGCATGTATTGTGAACATTTTAAAAGGAATTCTCCCATTTTTTTTTTACGTGCTAGAATTTGCCAGAAAAGTACAGAAGTTTTGATGGGGTTACCTATATCTAGCCATAAGCAGCTTCTAAATACTTTAAAAAATAGGTTTCTGTATTTATTCCAAATAAAGATAGTTGCAATTCTTCGTGGGGTTCTTTGATCGTAAAACAGAAAGTAATTCAGAAAGAAATTAATATTTGTAACCAAAGAACTTTGTCTTACTCTCACTACTCATTTCTACTATGAAATTGCAAAACATTTTATGAGCGGCGTAACATGGTTAATAAAGCCATCTACAAGATGCCACTTCGAAGTTAGAGATACTAGGCCATTCTTACAGTATTGCGTTGTATTTGTGTTAACTTCAGTTTTTGATAGAAACAAATACAATGTAATATTTAAGGTGGTTAACAAAATTAACTTTGTATGTTTGACAAATTCAATTTTACTTCTACTATTTCTCTTTTTTTTTTACAGTACAATGCAATAACAAATAATTTTGAACAAAATAAATTGATTATATTTCCTAGTTTAATCCTTTGACTGCGGAGATATATCAGTCGCGACCCAGAATATATGATATCGTTTATTTGTCTAGAACAGCGAAAGGATTAAAAGAATTTTGAAGACTAACGAATTATTTTTTAGGGTTTCTAATACGGAATACAGGTTTGAAGTGCTAATGTGGATGATAGAAAATTTCCAACAAATTCTAAGAACGCACAACACATTTAGACCTCAGTTTGTAGTTTTTAGCAATTTTATAGCAGAATTGTTTTACCTCCTTAGTACTGATTACAAGTTATCGTTTATAAGGAAGTGTTCATTGAACACCAATCATCTTTTTGTTTGGAAACATATAGGGTTAAAGTACATTCCAAATTCTTGTTTAACATTGGTACAAAATCATTTAAGCCATATGTGTGACAAAATGGAAAAATTTACTATCGGAAAATCTGCATACGCCGATTACCTGATTATGGTAACTTTATAAACATAAATTGAAAATTTTGTAATGTATTTCTTTTACAGATAGATGCAATGAATACTTTTGCCTCGGCTGCTTTTGAGGAGATATGCTTAGATATGAAAAAACTTAAAGAACCATTTCAAAAGTTATGGAATTTTGACACTACCAATGAAAAGTTATTTCAATCTAATATATTCAAACTATATTTAGAGAATCTGTGTAAGTTAACCGCAAGTTTGATGTGGAGATTGTCTAATACTGAATTAGTACAAGTAAGTTTACAAATCTACTAAAGCTATTTGCAGTAAAATGCGTATCTAAATAATATCATGTTTCTTTTAGATTTTAAATCAATTGAAGCAAATTTGTAATTGTGACACTTCCTTGGTGCTATTTCTGTTAGTATTAGTGCGAGTAATTTTCACCAGATCTTGTATTTTATCCCAAGAGCAACAAACGATTTTACAAGTAACTTCAAGTTTACTCAGAACATTTTTAACGAACGAAAATACGATAATAAAGATAACAATCTTGGAATTAATTCAAGAAGCACCTGCTAATAGTCCTTGTCATGAAGCACTTCGAAGTATAACCATGAAAAATAGTCATTTGCAAAGACTGATATCTAATTTTGTAAATAGAAAAGGGTTCAATGTCATTAATAATTTAAAAACTTATATGACATTGGAAAAAGTTAAATTTCAGCATCAATGCCTAGAGAATATGGTGTTCGAACCTGTTCAAAAGAAAAAGAGGATCGAAATGATTAATGATATACCACCAAAAGAAACAGTTATAAAGGGCGCAACAGAAAACATCGAAGCAACACGAGTTATTCAAAGAATTCGTAAAGATGTACAATATTTAGGAAAGTTAGTAGGTAAAAACGATCTAACGGAGCAAAACATAAAAGATGTTAATTTTGTATTGAAAGAGCTGCAAGAGTACACATAATATTATTTGTTGCTTGTATTATTAATTTATTTATATATATTAAATGTTAACGTTTTTTAATAAAATCGTTACAAATGGCACAAATGACCATCAATACGTTTTGTCCTATTCTATATAATTTTTTACTTATTTAGTGATAAAGTATATAGCAGCAGATATAATATATTATTTCCTGAAAATTACATCATCCAGCTATCGCCCGTTGTATACCTGGTATGCAGTAAAGTAGATTTGGGAATACAAGATCAATTTGCTTCTCAATATTTGTTTTTAATTCTTCAGTAGTAGCTGGGTCATTTCCTAGGAAAAAGTTTGGTGGAGATAATCTGGAATCCGTGGGGATCAATTAATGTCACACCGTCTAGAAAGAACAAGTTTAGAAAACAGTTCTTGAACTGCAGCAGTTGAAGTGTTGATTGGAAGTTGTGCATGGCCATCAAACTTCCCGATGCTAGATGCAATGCTCTCCTAGTATTTCTGCTTGTTCGGTGGCGACTTACAAGATATTTGAAAACTTTTAAGGCATTCTATACATAGAAGATTATCAAAAATTAAATAATGTAAAAACACGGGCGGCATATTCAAATAGCGGAAATATAATTCACTCTTTAATTTAAAAAAATTGTCAAATTGATTGCTTTTAATTCATTTTGTATTAAAATTTCAGTTTCTTATGCGAATGTAATGCAAACCATTACGATTGTATTGACTATAGTTTGCCATTGAAAATTTGAGAAAAAAAAATGCAGCGAGAAACTCAACTAGCTATGAACATACGTATATGTTGCTTATTGTAACCAAGGTACGAATTTAGTAGTCGGCTACTAGCATGATTTCGTGTGTATCGCAGTATTGCTAATTGCTGATCGGGATTTCTCACAGCCGTTTCCGTTTACAACGAAACCTTACAGCTGAGAAACCGTTACCTAAAAAAAATTCTCTAAACTCTAAACGCATTTGAATTAAAGGTAAGTATTTTCAAAATACATTCGGAGAAATTGGTAGTATAGCTCCCGGTATTGAGAAGCAGTTACGGCAGAAGCAATGCTAGGCGTCGTCAGGTAATTTTCCTCAAGCAGTTTAAGAACTAGCCAACACGAGATGATGCATACAGGCGCGTTTTGAACCGCACATATAAATGATTCCCAGAGTCTTCTGATCTGATAACAGGAAGTATCAGAGAATTCCTAGAAACAAGAACCAAAAAAATAATGCCAATATAGCTTCCTCATGATATTGATGGATCCAGCTTTCTAGACGACATATATAGGGCACCAAGCAATATCTGGTTAGTCCTTTCGAATGAAGTCATATAGTCTGCGAGACAAATAGCTGTATGAGTGAAGATGGTTCGGAGTCACCCTAATGACTCTGGATAAGCTGAAAGGTAGTGTTCTTTTCTCATGTTGCTTTTACTGACAGTGCCATGCGAAAGAAGCTGTATTAGAGACAATAGGTTTTAAATAGTACACAATTTTGTTTATAAAATAAAGCAAAAATATCGGGACATTATGCCGATAACTGATTTGATTTTTGTTAAAAACTGAAGAGTTAAATCCAGGTAGATATTCATTTGTTTTAACAATAATATGAGATTCTTGTGAGCAGTACCTATTATAGTGAGCTAGGTTATTAAAATTTGTTATAAAAGGAAACCGAAAAAATGGATGGCTTTAAAAAATTAGTGCTCGAGTAATTGTGCTAGTTTTCAAATTTGGATAATTCAAAACCCATTATTTATTATATATTCACGAATTTCTTGAATATTAAATAGCCAAAATTAAATTGATTCCTTTATAAGTCATTATTTGAATATTCGAAACATTTCAATAATTACAAAACAAATTTTATTTATTTAATTAAAAACAAAATAATTCATTTTTCTAAGAGTACAGAATACAAGGACTAGATCTAAGCTTCATGTTTTCGTCCAAACGGATTAATATTTTGGATCCATGATGTAGAAGAGCTATAATGTTGCAAAACATCAATTAAAAATTAATTTTAAAACATAATTGTTTCTAATAAACTTACGATGATTCAATTTTTTGATTTGCAGCTTCGATTTGGGCAGTTTTCAGTTTCTCTACTAATTTGGCTCTATATAAGTGTTTTAAAGGAACTTTATTTGCTTTATCTCTTTCTTCTAATATCTTTTTCATTTTGTTACATGCTTCATCAAATGAGTAGCCATACCACTCAATTTCTTCTGGAGTATACTGGAATTTTAAAACCGACCAAACTTTTATTAATTAACAATATCCAATCGTGAAATATTACAGCAGAGCAAATGTGAATTGTAACATATAGCATATTAAAAAGCAAATTAAAAATAGTAACTTTGTCCACTTCAACATTATTAAGGTAACTTACCGAAGATAGATATTGTTTGTATTGATTCAAGATTTCCGTTTGTTTTGAAGGATTATTTGAATATACTGGGCAACCATTTGCAATTTCTTGTAAAACTAATCGTTTCAAACCAAGTGCTAACAAGGACTTCAAGTCGCACGCTGGAGTCTAGAATTTCTCATTACATATTCATTCATACATACATATTCATGTACACCAACCTTAAGCAAATAATGATCGAAACCATAATTTGAATGGATCATATTAATTGTTCGATTTGTTACTACTACAGAAATATGTTTGTCTAAAACTTCGCTGTATACCACTGATCGTCTTAAGACTGGAATCCAGAAATGTGGCACGCGTCTTATGAACTTGTCATGCTTCTTGAAACCCTGAACAACACCTTCACCTCCCCAAATATGTGCATTATGTTCTTCTGGAAACTTTAATGGAATAGGGACATTTTGTATGGGAATACTGTAAACTACTAGTTAAAAAAATCAGTAACAACTACTTTTCAATCAAATTTACACTTCTCCTGTAACTTCATCACGCTTGTACCTTCCTTCTTCTGGAATATAGTGAATTGCAACAGGTTCTTTTACTTGCCATTCAATGTAAAACTTTTTGTAAGCTTCTGGAAGGTAAGCACCAATGCCTTTTTCAAATTTAAATAATTGCTTAATCGCAACCGTAGTTTTTAACGCCTGTAATTGTAAATATTGCGTAAATAATTCATTATACAGAATACGACTTACACTTGACATGTTTCATTCGCAATTTAGAATTTAAGTTTCAATCAAGCATGTAAGCACAAATTCAATCTTTACGAAACTAACCTAAAGCTTTTAACAAGCTTTAGATAGCAAATAACTATTGTCATTAACTTTCGATTTGCCCGAGAGTTACTCCGCTACAGTTCCGAAACATGTCATGGTTTTCGATTCGTTTAAGACAGCTATTCCGGAACAGTTCCAGAGCAGCTCGATGTATGTCTTAATGAACTAACAAAGTCGAGATGGCGGTTGATATGGCAACATGAACATAACCTATTCAAAGATTTGTTGCTAATTGATACCAACATTTCACCGTACACGAATACGGAATCATATAACCCTTGCAGGGCAGGGGAGGGGGGAAACAGAAATTGGAACAGGTACAGGAGTGAATCACACGGCTAAATAAAGTGTTCCGGAACTGTTCCAGAACACAACTTCGGAGCAAGACAGCAGGGCACTCTAATGCAACGTAATTTGAACTTACCAAGATTCCAAAATTGTCAACCTATGTTGTCAACGCTTCTATGTAAGCCTTGTGTCTAAGTTTTTTAGAAGTTTTCGAATCGTACATGCGAGGGTATCGTCAAAAATCGCCTTAAAGAATTAGAAACAGCTGATATCGATTACATTTGTTTGTTAGATTACCGAAAATGAATAAATGCAGTATTTGTTTTATACGATTTAGTAAATGTTCTAATTTAAGAAAACACGTAAATAAATTTAATCCTGGTAAGTTATATTGATATATTAACTATAATTAATCCTTTCCAGACTAAATTATTTATATTTTTCTTCACGACAGAAACTGACGAATTATAAAAGTTTATTTTAAGAATATAATTGAACTATTAATACCTACTTCAGTTGGATTCATATTGGAAAAAATATACAGAAAACTATGAAATGATTCGAAGTAGTCATTTGACTAAAATTAATGTAATATGTGGAGAGGTGAAAGGCGGATGAAATTATTACTTTTTTGCGGAGACTAGACAGACTAGTGTTTTGTCGACTATTGCGGACACCTGTAGGCAATATGAATCTATTCTCATGATGTGAACAGACACAAGTGTATAATGATAGCAAGGACTGTGGCGTAGTATGGTGAACAACACATAAGTACCGATACCCTCTGCACCACACAAGTTTAATTTATTATATAGTAATATATAACAATCAGTTCAGGACGGCCGTTTTGAGAACACGAATGGTTCTCATCATCAACCAGTGAGCGAATAAAATGTAGTTTTTTTTTTATTTTCCTTCTAAAACTAAACATGCATGTACTACCCTATTTTCTAGAAAAAAATATTGTTTACAAATGTCTATTTCTACCTCCTACATACCTTGAAACTTTGAAAACTGAAAAACCTTGAAATGACATGCGAAAAATAACATACATGTACTGTCCGTTTTTCCAAGAAGCGATATATCGTTCACAAGTGGCTATTCTACCCCCTAAGCATCTTAAAACTGCAACATGGGAGAAAAGCATGGCCAGATATATATATGAAGATCTCTTTCATATCGTAAAATATATATATATATTTCAAACATATATTTTTATACATATCGTAATATATTTTTTATATATTAATAACTTGTAAACAATACTTTTTGTAGAAAGTAGGGGTAGTACGTGCATGTTTAGTTTTAGAGAAAGAAAAAAAAGCTTTCTCACTTCATTCAATTACTGGTTGATGACGAGGACCATTCGTGTCCTCAAAACGGCTATCCCGGACTAATTATTATATAATAAATTAAACTTGTGTGGTGTGGAGGGTGTCGATACTTACGTGTTGTTTAAGACATAAGTCTATCTAGTCGCTGCAAAAAAGGGATAATTCGATCTCTAATAAAAACCATTTAATTTTGAAATTTCTGTTTCAGGGTATTTAGACAAAATAGCACAAAGTTTTTGTAGAAATTGTTCAATTCTGACATCAGCTGCACTGAATGTTCTTGAAATTTGCAAAAGTATGCAAATTTAAAAGCACATCAAGAAATTTCATCCACACAAGATACTTCTGAATTCCTTCGTAATCATTGATAAATTAAATGTATTAGCATCAAGGAAATAAGCACTGTATAAGAAAGTGCAATTCCATGACAGGAATGACATATGCTAAAATTTAAAGCACAATATCTGCTGTTCATGTAAAGACGTATCTATTGTTACATTATAAGTTGGTGATATAGTTATAGGATGTGAAAGCTTTGAGTTTTTATCATTTCAAGGATTTCACTTGTGGATAAATAGAATACAAAAAGAAGACGAGTCTTACCACAATAGAAATAAAGATTACCAAAAGATGAAATACATTATCATAAAAAAGGTAAAAACTTGTGTAATTTAAAAACAAACACAAACAAAATAAATGGTTATTGCCCTGCTATCTTAAGTGTAATTTTACGGAATGGAGTATACAAATTGTTTAATCTGCACAACATAGAGCAGCCATCTAACTAAAGAAAAATAATGGATCACAAGCGTGGAAGCTTGGATATGTAAAATAAAAGAGGAAATTTTATTTTATAAACCCGACAATTCTGAGTTTGTATATGTTGATTTTCTCTTGTATTTTTTCTGTATTAACTATATTTTAGTAACTGTATTTTCCATACATGTATTTTGTACGAACGTACAATCAGGATGATCACCAATTATATCAAATTTTGAAAATGAAAATAATAAACATTCAGTCTTGACTTAACAATAGAGTCAGAGACGTTTACGGGTGATTAGCACACAACATCCAGAAGCGATTTCTCGCTACTCGCGCATATTCAAATCAAGGATAGCAAACGAATAGATAAACGAGCATTACAAATAACAAATTCTATGCTATTATTTGAACACACATTTTTAGAAACGAAAACGCTTTAGTTTGGAGCACGGTCACCATTAGAAGACGTATTAGTATTAATGGGCAGAGGCACAGAAGCCTTTAGTTATTGCGATCTTAATAGAACTGTTGTAACGAAGTGCCCTTATGTATGTTAGATAACTTAACGGCTCTTAGTAAACCTTAAAAATATGATTTTCGCCCCTCAATTTACTAGATGTCAAGAACAGTTTACTGAAATATTGTTATCGAGTGCGACCGATAGCAACACAATTACATAAAATGTGTTCCGCCGTTTCTAGATCTTCTAGACATAGACGGCATATTTGATTGTCAGCTTTTCCTTGATTAAATAGGTGCTATATTAGGGCTGCATGATCTGTCAGAAATCTAAGTAAGTAATCTAAGATCTCTTTTGCTGAACGATAGTACTATTTTTTAGTATCTTAGTTGCATCCGAGATAAAAGAACATTGGCCAAGTACAAGGTTTTTTGATGGTCCTCCCATACTTTTATTACTTGTTTTAGGTGGCTCTCTTGTAGACAACAGAAAAGATTAGGACCAATGAAGGGCATGTTGGCTGCTTCACTTGCCGGCTTGTGCATTTTCATTGCCTTTGAACCCCTGTTGGTTTAGACCTAGTTTCCTTAAATTGTGTATGCGTTCATGAATCTGGGATCTTCAAGGATTCTGAGATGCCTTTTAGGCTGCACTCCCTTCATTCAGCTTACCAATGAGGGCACTTAATATTGCCTATTGAGTAAAACGTAGCTGTAATCTGTGCGGCCGCGTTGAACGCCAAAAGTCGCACCTTACCGAAATGCATAAAAGGAAACGACTTTCATGGACCAACAAATATGCAACCTGTTTGAAAATTCTTTGCGTGTGATTTTTTCCGATGAATTCAATATGGAGGCATGTATATTTGCAATGACATTAGATATTATTAGCCAAAGAAAAGATTGATTTGGAAAATGCGTTTGTTGTATCGTATACTATAAAAGCTGTAGTAAATTTATTTACTGGGTATATGGTCTGAGGCTGTACCTGATCATCAGGGGTTGTATGAATAGCGATCGGTACCTCTATATCTTGTAAGAACTTCTACAGAGCCCTTTATGCCTTTACACTTATTATTCCGCCGTGCTTAACCAAAACGTACTATCCACATATGTATCGCAAGATAGGTCACGGCACAAGGCATGCGACTTATCGAGCATCTACTGCGTGAAACGTAATATTATTCACCGTCAGTGCGTCTCGAAAACTCAGCTAAATGAAAACATTTTGGAAGCGTAGAATTTGAATCTGGGTCGATTCTATCATGGTTTAAGCGACTGTTGTGCCTGAAATTGATAAAAGTTGTTATGAAAGTATCTGGTGTATCAGCCAAATATTGGATTTCTTAATATGACGCTGTATTTGTTAATAGCGTCAAATGATTTTATTACAAAATAGCATATTCTTTCACACAAAATTAGGGGGTCGCTAATACATGTACACGTAGCTATAATTAGCAGAAATGTTCGGCCTTAACAGCATGGCTAAAAAAAATTCCAATCGTCTTTGCTGCAACTAATTTTAATCTTGGCTCTTATAGATTAAATGCTAGTGCTTTATATCTTTTCTTTTGCACTTTCTATTTTCGACTACCAAAGTTTTAAGCGTACACTTTATGCGCCTTAACTCTCGTAGTGAATGTGTTCTGCACCTTGCGCAAAAGATTGCATACAGAGTAAAATCTCTTATCGTGTAACTTTTATGTAATGTATGGGTAAAATCCTTACTAGGAAATAGTGCCTCATCAAATCAAATGCACTTCGTAATGTTACATATAATCTAAGCGATACACTAGATACTTCTACCAAAGGTAAAGGTTATCGGTTAGTTTTTACGTATGTATCGTCCGATCTAAGAACAAAAATGAATATTTTGTGGTTTTTACCGTCACGAACGTGTTAACTTGCACTTTTTGTATTATATTTATGCCATTTCCGCAACTTATTTCGAAATAAATTAAAATACACTAATTACAAAACAGTCGTGTATCTTCGGCATACGTTCGTCTTTTAAAATGCTAGAATACAACACTACGTAGTGTAGATATGTGAACCCCCTGGACAAATTGTAGTGTTGAACAGTACTAAAATTTGTTTACGTGATAATATATAAATATCCATGTATTGTATATATTAGTAGTAATATCATTGGGCTATGATATGAATGCCTTTAGTCACTGCTATCGTGATAGATCTTTTGCAACAAAATGCTTATGTGCGTTAGAATAGGTAAAGGATTTTAATAAACCTTTTCGCTACTCTGGGATCTTCTACCTTCAGTTCAGTAGATGCAAGAAATGACCTACTGAAATGTTGTTATCGAGTGCGGCTGACAATATATTTGCATGGAATGTGTTCTGACTGTCTTCGGATACTCTTAGCATAGACGGCAGATTCTCAGTTTTTGCTAGATTGAATAGGTGATATTTCAGCCTGATATGAGCGCTTTCGCCTGTTTTTGTCCTAGAACATTTTCCCAGTCTGCGGTCTTTTAATTATCCTCTATGTTTTAATTGCTTTACGCGGCTTTGTTGTAGGCTACAAAAGGGGTTAGGACTTACGAAGGGCATATTTGCTGCTTCTTTAGTCAGCTTGTTTGCCTTTTCATTACCTTCGATCTCCTAATGGCTTGGGACCCATCGCAAAGTAACGTAGTTTTCTATAAATTATGTGTACATTCAGACCAACTTCGTAGGCTTTGATAGCCTCTGGAATTATCCGTAACTATCACTGAATATAAGATCCCCTTCATTCTGCAAAGAGTTAGAGTACTCTATGTAGTCTGTCTATTGTATACATAATTAACAATTATAACAAAACAGATTCAAAAACAGTAGATGGGTTGGTCTATCAAACACGTAGTATTGAAGAAACAAGTGTGGAATTATATATTTGTCTCAAAAATATATAGTTTATGTTTTCTTTGTTTGAATATGTTTAAGTGGTTTAGTAGAAACCTAATGGATACAATTTATAACGGTGTTGTTTTATCGAAAAGTAGAAGTATAAAACACCACGACATGACAATTGTTAGAACCATGACACGGAACTGAGAACCGTAACACGGAAGCGAGGGATACTTCATATTAATGGAGAAATAATCATATTTCGACTTAACCATCTATTAGCGTGTTTAGGAACAATAACAACAACAACAAACGAAAATTTCTTCAATATTAAAAACTAAAATAGGTAAAAATGTAATTCAACTACAAAATTTAGTGTATAGGAACGTTTTCGCGTCATTGTTTGATGGTTTTCTTTTCAATATCTCAATCTGCTTGACAGGAGGTAGTTGCATAAGCCACTGCAATATATGCAAATAAGCTGTTTAAAATACGTAATTCGTGGTATTGTGATTAAAGAAACAGACTTTCTTTGTACCTTTAAAAAGCTTGAAAGCTTCCATAAATTTTCCAAATTTAAATTGTTGCTTCCTTTATTGGTATTATTTAAATAATTTTCAACATCTTAAATATGTCTAAAAATTTCTCGAAGTCTGATACATTTTGGCCTTCCGGCTGTTTGCAGAACGGGAGCCCACTACTCGGTAACGAAAGCGAGTAGGTGAAATTCTTAACAGTTTTTTTAATACTCTTTCTACTGCAAGTCATTTCTTTTTAAAAATTCAGGTTTCACTGATATTTGAAAAAATAGTGAAAATAATATCGATGTTGAATCAATTTTTGGAGAGGCATCGATCAGTG
This sequence comes from Oryctes rhinoceros, assembly GCA_020654165.1. Classification (NCBI taxonomy): domain Eukaryota; kingdom Metazoa; phylum Arthropoda; class Insecta; order Coleoptera; family Scarabaeidae; genus Oryctes; species Oryctes rhinoceros. The sequence goes on along the minus strand of JAIOKQ010000468.1, from coordinate 5,832 downwards.
TTGGGCAAAAAGTAATTAATTACGTTCCATGTAATTGTAACTGTACGAAGTAATTATAATCAAATTGAAATTGGCATTTCCGATTACAATGACATGGTAATTGAATTATAATGCGACTAGTAACTGTCACCATTATCGATATTTTGTATGAATTTAATTAGGTAATTTAATCAACTTATAATTAATTGGTGCCAAGCACCGGTTTCAAGTCATATTGTAATTAAAATACGGCAAAAATATATTATTATTTGTAGCTTTGTTTTTTTTTGTTTTTTGTTTTTTTATCTTAAATTTACAATTTTCCAGAGATTTTGGCTCTTTCGTAAACAAAACAAAATGCTTGTTTTCCTTGATTCCTTAATTTTTGAGCGTTTGACATTTAATAATAATTTTAATTCTCTTAAGTGTTTAATTTAATTGAATATAGCACTTCATTTTATTTTTTCTCCTTAATTAAATAAAAAAGGCTTCTTGTTTTTTTCATACTGTATGAATGAAAAGATTACGACTATCTTGTCATTTCATTTCATTTTGAAAATATGTTACACGTTTGCTTCTTACAGTTACATATATTTTTAATGTAGATATTTGACACAATTTTTCAAGGAAAAGTTAATTATGAAATTTTGCAAAAGTAGTTTGATCGTAAGAATAAAATAAATGACATAAGCAGCATCATTTCAGAAGTAAAATTAAAGAAAGTAAAGAAATTAGGCAGAAGAAGCTGGCAGATAAAAATAAAGTTCTTTTTTTTTAATTAATTATTTAATTAATATAACATATTATTTTATATATCACGTTTTACAAAGCGAAATAAATTCAAGGAAAAGAAGCTCTATTTTTATCAGAAATCTAGAATCTCAAAGAAAATAAAACACTGGGAAGTTATTGGTGAATAGCAACTAGATGATACGCTACGGAGATGAGAAATGTAACACTGCCGCCTAATGAAGAAATGTTAAAAATTAAAATTTGAAAATGACGTGCATGAACTTACAAGAATAAAAATAAACAAGCAAATTGACAGAGGCAAAAATATAAGAATAACACATGCACGCTCTACAAAAAGATTTACTAAGTACTTAAATTATTTGATTTTAGGCATGTTTTAGTTGAATTAAATTAAACAATTTAAGCAGTGACGTTTGCTTTCATTTTCAAAGCAATTCGTTTTTAAACATAAAAATGTTTCAGCACTACTAATAATGATCCGAGAGTCTGCACCTATCTTAATTATCAAAGCTCAAATTTATATTCTCACCTCTTTTATTTCCACATTTGAAACTATTTGAAACGCTCCAACATTATATTAAAATTAAAGCAATGAACGGTTAATGAAACGTTTGTAAATTTAGATTATGGCAAATTTATATTTTAGTGTTTACATAAAAAAGCAGTAGATAATGGTGGGAGATTAATCAAAATGCGGTATTCACAAAAAATACATAACTAACGGTGCATAAAATATTTATAGTAAAATAAATTTACATAGTTAGTAAAGTTATAATTAAATGATCCGCGAATAAAAGAAGTGATAAATGAAATTCTTTTAACGAATTTATCATAACCGTTATCATCTGCATGTGCGATGTAGATACTTTATAAAAAAGGCATTGTGCCTATTGTTTTCCTTTAATGTTGTTTTCAGGTACATTTTTCATTGTTCTAGAAGCAATCATACTTTGCGATGCCAATTTTGTACCTTGAAAATGTGACATTCCATAACCATGATTCGCAATCTAAACAAAGGTTAATTTCAAAGAATGTATTCAACTACACGTTTAAAATATTAATAAAAAAATGTTTACTAATTTTGTTTGTTTGAAATTTTGTTGTATTATCACTGAAATACATTATTCAAATATTATTGTGAAATATTTAATTCTTAATAAATATTTAAAATTAATTGTGCGCAAGTAAATGTTTACCTCGTCTCGAATCGGAAAATTCACCGAAAAATAATTCTTCGAAATAGCAATTCACTGACATATTGAAATGATAGTTTGTTAAACTGTAATATTGTTACTACTATTAACTATCCTTCCATACTTGATACAGTCTTAAAATCGTCAGAAAATGTTGGCGTGTTTAACATTTGCCATATTTTGTTCTGAAAATTTCATTTTTTTCTATTTTTAAATTAACGAGTTTGGCATTTTCAGGTCATTGTTGTTAATTGCTCTCTTTAAATGGCTTCAATAGATCACCATACGTTAGGGCGATCCGATTCAAATTGTGTTTCAAATCCTCAATGCTATCCTTCAATGGAATCGTTTAGTAGCCCTTTTATCAATGCATTTTGTAAGAAAATCACGAGCTGATGCTGGCACCGCCGGAAACGACCGGTTCCATAAAACATCGTCGAATAGGCTATGCTTCTTCAACGCAACATATTTTCGTTGCCCCGTATTTCATATGCTAATGATGGTAATAAACAGAGTTTTAGGGCAAAATCGCACGAGTTTTGTACACTTCCTTAGCGCCACGTAGTTCGTGGAAATTATTTTCAAATCAATGGCAACGTCCAAAGCCGTATTGCTGTAACTGGTAAAGATCCAGGATCCTTTGTTTTATTTAGTAGCAATGCAAATATCTATTGTTATGAAATACACCATGTAATTCACAGTACACTCGGCGAAAGAGATGTGGTACAGTTCTAAAGGTACCGTTTGCTCACTAATTAGCGCATCCAACAAAAAGTTTATTACGAAAGCATTTTATTACACATTTCGATGAACATGCTTTTCGGTAATTTTCCTATTCGGTTAATTACAATTTCTACGACGTTGCATGTCGGGAGCTTCAATTTATTAAGAACATTATGGACAAGTCTAAACGTATTCATATTTTGGAAAATAATGTATGTATTGGCGCAGAGAAATTACTACTTGGGACGCTTGTGCTAAAAATAACGGGTGCTGTAGCGTCCCTAAACAACTTTATTTGGCTCCCCAATCGCCAAATAGAACGTTTATGGGACGAATTCTTGTGGTATCTAAAAAGGAAATAGCTAGACGCGATTGCTTAAAGCTCGTTATGGTGATTCAAAAATTAATTGAAATCGATGGCCAGCAGATTGAACGAATGTGATCAAAGTTAATGTTACAATATATTACTTTGCATTTAATTAATTTAAAAATATTGGTACTCTTCTGTTGGCATATTTTCGCAAGATTTTTGTATGTACGTATGGACTATTTTATTGTTTTTAATCGGAGAATAAGTCTTTAGTAATAATTAACATAGAAATCTGGATAGTACGTCATTTAAAATTAATTGTTTTTTGTATATAACCACATAATTGTTTAAAACACTCAATACTGCATTATTTTTATTTTATAATGTAGATATTGCATTGCATGTTGTATGACATTGTGTCTTGTTTTCTAAAACATTAGTTATTATTTTCAATGGTGTAGGTCGACCTTTCAAAGTAACTGTACATAACATATGCACATGTATATATATGTATATACATACATACGTATTATGTATTGGTAATTCTTTGTGTTAGTCGATCATTTGTTGAGTAGGTAGAAATGGTTCTTCCCAAGATTACCTTGAGAATGACAATAGAGTCGCCAAATGGGAAGTACAGTGCTTACCTACCTGTTATTCTTCCTGCCCATGCAATAAAGAAATATTGTATTCCAAATATTAAACTTCGTATTACATTGAAAACAACGGGGACAAAAATGATACTTCAAATGTATCTTCGATTTATAGGCTATAATTTAGAAGGTAAGTTTACTTTAAAAAAAAGGAACTCCCAGGATGTTGTGTCAAAACTTTCTATTTTTTGTTATGTCGTAGACACTATAAGAATTGCTAATAAATATACCTCACAAGGACTCCCTGCAATCAGTGATGTTAGTTATAATTAGTGTACAATATTGCGTTAAATTTGCACTAATTACACTGACCAACGAGGTTTCTACCCTAAGTTAGTAACTGATGAAATTGAACAGCATGTATACAATACAGGTCGGGACTTTTTCGCAGCAGGCACGAATTTTGTTGATTTTTATAGTATGGCCGGTAATCTGGTCTACTGCAATAATGTTTATAAGCTTTTTGAAGCTTTTGGAATACATCATGATCCGAGTTCTTGGAGCAGTTTAAAAGCAGTTTTGTTGCATAATGGAAACCATTATTCTTCTATTCCGATAGGTCATGCTGTCTCTTTGAAAGAAACTTACGAAAATCTGAAAATTTTATTAGAAACATAAAGCACAAAGACTATTCCTGGAATACTTGTGCAGATTTTAAAGTAATTGCAATTATTTTGGGTATGCAATCTGGTTACACCAAATACTGTTGCCTTTTATGTCTTTAGGAGAAACATTATCATAAGCAAGAGTGGCCACTACGACAACAGTTTATGCCAGGAAAGGACAATGTACAACATCAGCCTCTAGTAGAAAAAGAAAATATCATAATACCACCTCTCCACGTGAAACTTGGGCTCATGAAAAACTTTGTAAAGGCATTGGATCTCGAAGGTGAAGGTTTTAAATACTTTCGTGAAAAGTTCCAAAATGAACAGCAAGGGAAACTGAAAGAAAGTATTTTTGTTGGACCTTAGATACGAGAATGTAGATACGAGAAATAGTAAATGATGAAGTCTTTGAAACCAAATTAACAACGAAGTTTTCACGAATTTCTTGGAGAAACAGAAAAAGCTGACAACTATAAAACTTTAGTAACGGATATGTTACAAGCATTTCACGCTGCTGGCTGTAATATGTCCCTTAAAGTGCACATTCTGCATTCTCACTTGGATTTTTGTCCGGAAAATGTGGGCGACGTTAGCGATGAACACGGTGAGCCCTTCCACGAAGACATCATGGGAATGGAAAAACGGTATCCGGGGAAATGGAATCCTGTTATGTTAGCAGATTACTGTTGGATGTTAAGAAGAGATACCGTAGATATTGTTTATAAGAGATGGAGCGGTATTACTTCGCATTTCTAATCATAATAATTTGAAATATACATTAAATTATGATCTAATCTTAAAAACCTTTTGATTGAAATATAAAAAAAAAAAATCGAGCTAACTTGACCTTCTACTTTTATTAAAATAAATGTTTATATGTTTTCTATTGAAATTAGTATAAATTATTTTACGGCTAAATTAAAAGATGAAATTTGTTGGCCAAGGATATTAATTAATATAATTCTAGTAATAACAACAAAATATAAATGGTAGATGGCCCTTACATCTCTAAGGAAGAAAAAATGATTTCTGTATGTTTAGAAAACAGTGGCGTTACGCTCTCCTTACATATTGCTCTATAATGTAGCACATAATGTAGCTCTGGTTACAGAGAAAATGCCTTTATAGTATGGTCGGTAATCTCATCTACGGCAATAATGTCTATAAACTTTCTGAAGTTTTTGGAATACATGATCCCAGTTCTTGAAGATTATTCATAGACTCATCAAAGACCAGCTTAAAAGCAGTTTTGTTGCATAATCGAAACCAATATCCTTTTATTCCGATAGGTCATGCTGTTTCTATGAAAGAAACTAACAAAAATCTGTAAATTTTATTAGAAATGATAAAGTACAAAGACTATTCCTGGAATATTTGTGCCGATTTTAAAGTAATTGCAATTACTTTGGGTATGCAATCTGGTTACACCAAATACTGTTGCTTTTTATGTCTTTGGGAAAAACATTTCCATAAGCAAGCGTGGCCACTACGACAACAGTTTATGCAAGGAAAAGACAATGTACAACATCAGCCTCTAGTAGAAAAAGAAAATATCATAATACCACCTCTCCACGTGAAACTTGGGCTGATGAAGAACTTCTCTGAAGATCTTA
>JAIOKQ010000467.1:0-65126 GCA_020654165.1 Oryctes rhinoceros | reverse complement strand
CAGGGTTACCTGTAAATAGCACGTAAGCTACCGAAATCTGAAGACTACCTGTCAATGTGTTACTGAAAATTTAAAAAGAAATTTATTTGTAACATATACATTTTGTTCAAATTTTAGGGCCCAAAATGCAGGTAAAGCCGATCCATATCTTTGTTTCTCCTATATTATACAAATACCGCTGATGAATCAAAGTTAACCCAGATGCAAATAAAAATCGATAAAGCATTGTAGATGCTATGAATAGTGAATAGTCTATTGAAATGCATTAGTCTGTCGTACAGCTGATGTCGAAGTGTTTATGTGTTTACATTGAATATGCCGATAACCATATGATTTGCGTTCTTAATGTTTAAAGTTAATGCATCCGAAATGTCGGGTTTTGAGTTATTTGTAGTTATACATTCTTTTTCTTTTTATGAAATTTGTGGTGGTCCTAACAAGGACCGATCTAGGCTAAACAGGACAAAATAATTTATTAATGTAAAAAATGTTCGAAATGTCCACCGTGAGCTCTAATACAGGCATCAATTCGGCGACGAAAGTTATTATGCACACGAGTAAAATTTACCACGTCTTCGCGAATGCGTTGAGCTGCAACATAAATGCGATTTCGCAGATCTTCGACATTTTCAATATCAGGGCGACGATCATATACCAAGCTTTTCATGTATCCCCACAGAAAAAAGTCTATTGGATTTAGATCGGGACTACGATTACTCGTTTGGGACACATTTACTTGCTGGGCTAAAGTTGTAGTACTTATGCCTGGTTCCGCCTCAACGATGTTTAAAATATGCTCTTCTGCTTGCTGAACTCTACGTGATATATGACGGCCACGACCTTCGAAACGTGGAATTACTGATCCTGTTTCTCGAAGTCGATACACGGTTCTCACAATTGTCTCGGATGATGGATGCCGCCGATTGGGAAACCGTTCCGCGTACAAATTTTCTGCCGCAAGACTATTTTGTCCTGTTTCGCCATAAATCAAAATCATATCGGTGTATTCGATATTCGTATAGGATGCCATTGCAATTGCGTGTAATGACGGTGAATGCTATGTGCATACTAAATGGATATCCGAACGCCGCTTCAGCGACCGCCGGTGATTCCCATATGTTAACTAAGACAGAGTCGGACTCGAATAAAGAAAAATCATTTTCTCGTTACTACGTGCACATAGAACCGTAATATTTTGTATTTAGGCATTACTCATGCGTTTCTTTCACCTAATTTTTTTTTTCGTACTATATCCTAATAAGACTGTATATCCAAGCATAACAAATATCGACACATTATATTAGAAAAAGAGATTATTTTAATGGAATAATATGAATTACTCCAAACATAACGCTATTTGGCATTCAGCACAAATTATCTTCAACCTCCCAACAATAATTTTTGAAGAATAAAAGAGACATCTACATTTTTCCTTTGATAAACAAATTTTTACTAACATCGGTTTTTCTTGGTAGCATCTTCGGTGATACCTCAGAAGAATTGTTTTGTGCATAGCCCAGCTCAGAGTCAAAAGTACCAAAAGATCAAACGCGGATATGATGCGAATATTTTTGTAGTGTACCACTTTTGTCCATTTCTTGCCGACATTCGCAGTATCAGTATCGTTGGCGTGACGACTCCTAAATTTTCAAAATATGTCGATTGCTTATTAATGTCTTTTGTGCCATCCCCAAATTCCGCTTCAGGGAGAAACTTATGAAAATAATCATTTCGATCGTGGTCGTCTTTTTCTGGAAGTAATCGCGGTTTAAAGTACAGTCGCCGCTATTAAAGTCCGACGAGATTTCCTTCATATAAAAATCTCCCGAAATTACACAATCTAGCTTTTCGTTATGGAAGCTATTCACACGTTTTTGTAGATACTGAAAATGAAGGCTAAAAATTATTTTCTATTTAATTCCAACATGTTAACTTACTAGTGATTCATTAGCTCTATGACAAACTTTGAGATATAGATTAACGTATTTTTCAATTCGTCTTCGTTAACCGCCGAGTTTACGTGCATATCATCGATATTACGTTGCATATAGTTTCGAAAAAATCGATAATTATCTCACGTAAAAGAGAAGAAATAAATACTCCACATTTCTTATTTTATTAACTAAATTCTGAATTATCTTAACTGGGTGATGTCTGGTACTTTTAGCTTGGTAAAAAAGTTGCTTGGTTGATTGCCAAATTGATTTAAATCCGGAGATCAAAAATGCAATCAGTTTATAATGTTGAGTGATATGTCACGAGTAGAGATGACAAAGGGAGGTGGAATTATTCCTTTTTTGCAGCGACTAGATAGACTCGTGTCTGTTCGCCTCATGAGGATGGATTCATGTTGCCTACTGGCGTCGAGTCGACAAAACATGAGTCTGTCTAGTCTCTGCAAAAAGGTAATAATTTCTTCCGTCTTTGTCCTCACTAGTCATGAGGGAAGTCGAAAAGCCTAATTTCCAAGAAGCATAATTTCCACATTTAAATTGTAGTTTATTACTTGCATTTTCATTGCAGTATTCATAAACAAAAACTATATTTGCATATCTTCCAATTGAAAATATATACATTTCTGAAAGAATGTGGAAAAAACGTATGACGTCAACATAACTTCGTAACGTAAACTAATTGGGCGAGGTTCTCATAATAACATTTTTTACTTAGTATTGAACAATCTTTTATGTAACATCTTTTGTCACAGAGCTAGAGAACACCTTGTATATTAGCATTTTAGGAAAATCTAAAGTTTGCTACTACTTGAAGGAATTAAGGAATTTCTTTAGAAGATCAATGTTCCATAATGTCTTATCGTAACGTTTCACGGAAAAAATAATTTAATTGACTGTGTAATTTCATGCGTTCAAGAAAAGAAGATAGAACATAAAGAAGCGCTGGCCAAAGTTTTTGTTCTTAAATTTTAAAAAATATAGAAAGTGCCTGTTTGCGAAATCGATCGTGTTCTGTTAAAAAAAGAAATAATATACAAAGATTTCATTGATCGATCTATCGATATGCTGCTGCAAAAATCGAAGAACATTTGAATAATCACTTTAACATTTAATGTGTTAAAGGAATGTTGACATTTTCCACGAGTTTCAATTATTTCAAGAACGAAGCTAGATAGATGTAGCAAATATTGGAAAAAGTTGTCATGAATTGATGAAGGACATCCAAAAGTATAGTAACATATAGGCTGTTTCATTTAAAAAACCAAAATTGTCTCATTTAAGAAAATTGAACTATAAGTTTATGTTACACTAATAGGTGAATAATTTGTAGGTACATGAGATTTATTCACTTGAATCAAAAAAAAAAGTTTATAGACTGTACAGAGATTTTGTGAAACATAAACTTGCGTTTAGATCACAATAAGGTTGAGTAAATACTTTTTTCCTGGTAGAGCTTTAGTTTTTCTCTCAGTTCGTTATTTTTTTGCTGTAAATCGCAAATAATCTGTGCTCGTCCTCTCCAATTGTTGCCATTATTATTAACAGCACTCTGCAAATTTTCAAAGGTATCACCAATTTCCTGTTGCAGCAACTTATTCGCTAGTTTTAAATCATTTTTTAATTGCATATTTGCATTTCTTGTTTCAAATAATTTAGTTGTGACACTATTTAGTTTTTCATTTAAGTGTTTAATTTCATCGTCCACGTTAGTTCCGTTATCAATTTTAGATATGGACTCCTCTAAAAAAAAAAAGATATTGATTTAGAAAGAAAGCTAGTAGTCCAAGTTAACACCTTTTTCCACTTCAGAACACTTTTCTTCTTCTTTGCGTTGAAATACTGAAAGCTGCTGTTCTACTCTGGAGCATTTAGTTCTTAAAGATTCTAGTTCAGACGATTTTTCTCTGAGCTTCTTGCTTAATTCTACAATCTTGGAGCTAGCAACGGCTGAAACTGACAAGAAACTGTTGGAAGCAGGTACGTCTTCATACTGTTTAAGCTGCTTCGTTAAGATTTGAATTTGCGATGTTTCTTTTTGCAATTTGGTTTCAGTTTCTGTAAGGTTCTTCTTAAGCATACCATTTTCATAAGTCAGATACTGAAAAAGCAGCAAATATGGTTGAAATAAGTAATTATATAATTATATATTATATAACATAATTCTCCATAAACCTAATAAGCTAGTAGTATACAAACACGAATTAAAATTAAAAAAATAATAATAAAGCAGTACCTAGATAATACGGTCTGTTTTACTAGATATAAAAATAAATAAGTCATTTAGAAAAGCAATAATCGCCAAGTATTTTAAATTTTAATAAATGATTGTGTAAAGGATGTTTCATCAAGAGCAATCCATCACTTCGTTTAATTCTTTAATGTTATTTATTTATTCTTTTATTTATTCTTTATTTATTTATTTTATTTATTTATTCTTTAATGTAATTTAAGCGAAACATTTAACAAATTTTGTACTGCTTTAATACGCTTACAATCTGAATCCGACGCGCCGAATTTTATATCATTATACTCTATCAAAAAAGAGATTGTAACCTTTTTATTGATGTGATTATAAAAGAATAATCGTCTTTGCTTCAGAAATGGACCGTTTCGGAGACACGAAACATTTTGCGTTTACGCAACTTTCTTATGTACAAATAAACAATATAATTTATGAACAAAGACAAAAATTCAAATGAGATATTCAAGATGCCGTACCTCCGTTTCACAATAATCATGACATTTGAAAATCTTTGTTTTAGATTTAGTCCAGCTGTGATCTACTGGTTTAAATTAGGCGGTCTTGCCATAGTCAAGTTTTCACATTTCTATCCGTTTCGCCCAAAAGTTCTGTGTGAATGCGCTCTAAAGGCAATCAAAAAATGCGCCGGAACGCCATGGTATTGGAACCATTTCGTTGAAAGGAATTTCGACTAAAAGATCACCTATTGTGTTCTGCAGAATGTTTAGCTAAACAACGCCTGTTAATCTGTTTGGTTAAACAACCTATCGCCCAAAACTATTCAAAGCTATTCAAATGTTCGTCGCTGTCAGCCCAGATATGCGTATTGTAAAAATTAAATACTCCATTTTCGCGAGCGTTATTACATAAAAACTAACGGCGAAAAACCAAGCGTGCTTGATATTCTGGTAGATTTATGGCATGTACTCACCATGATGACGATAAAGCTGCTTTTTATGTTAGTTTCCTCTCTCGGTTGATATTCTCCAATAAAATAGTAGTCGGAAATAATACGTGGTCAAAACTGACAATCATAGTTTTAGCTCAATTATGACCCTGATGAAATTTTAAAAATAAAATCGAATAATTGATGAAATTTTTAAAAAATTACTAATTTTCTCTTTTGCCTTAGGAGTGAATATTGATACTTTGATTGATATCACGCAATCTTCGGTGCAGTCTAACAAAATCACGAACTGAAGCGATCTGGCGATTGTGATGAGCATCTACATGAAGATATCTGGCATTTGGCTTTTCCATTAGTATAACTATACATGAAACACAGGCATATCGGCTAAAGGATAAAAGGCCATAACGCAATCGTACACTAACTATTGAATATCAACTACAAACTGTACAAGGGTCCCATAGAAAAAGATAAAGAAACAAAGTATTTCTTGTAGATTTTTATTTGTTTTTCCACATAATCTCTATTTAACTCTGTATACTTTTCCAAGTGTTTCTCCAGCTCGTTTAAGCCCTCTAAAAAGTTTGAAAGGTCCTGAAAATTGAACGATGACTTCTTTGTTCGACGTGAACCGTTGTCCGCCGAGTCATTTTGTTTCAAATTTAGAAATAAAGGATGTTGCATTAATTCGAACCTTAATTCCACAATTCTGGTAATCGTGACTGCACAGGTGTGCACCCGTGCATTGTCTTGATGGAAAAGTATCTTTTTCTTTTTCAAATGACGTTCTTTCTCGATTTCTACGTTTAACCGGTCCAATCTTTCCTGTTATCGTTTGTTCTTCTTCCAAGTAATCGGCATCACTAATTCCACGTGCATCTCAAAGAACAAAAACCCATCGTTTTGACCGTCCTTTTGTAGTAGTGTATCCATGTTGTGTCCACAGTCATATATCGACGAAGAAACTCGTCAGGATTGCGACGGAAAAGTGCCAAAACAGCCTCAGAATCGACCGCACACCCGAAATTTGGTGCGAAATTGAAAACACTGTACTTTGCGATATGTCTGTGGCCTCGACTATTTCGTTCACTTTAATTCGTCGATTATTGAAAACCATATCGTTGATTTTGTCATCACGTCGCTTACGTCTACGACCACATTTAAACTCGTTTACTCAACTGTAATCAGTTGCTAATACCCGATGATTGATTTGATCCCTTTCGGTATTGAGGCTTTTAAATATAAGTATTTAATCAACACTCGAAACTCGCTTTTCCAATTTTTTTACTCAAATCGACAATGAAAATGAAACAAACCAATTCCGATACCACGAGCGACATCTTTTAGATTTTCTAAGGACTTCCTTGTATGTCCAACCGAATCTAGGGCAAGAAACTACAAGGTTTTGCGATGAAAAGGAGATAAGCGAAAAATGCAAAAAATGACGCATCCCCCATAACTTCGAAACTGTTCATTTACGGACTTTTTACAATATGTCACGAAGTACGTATATTTGAAGTTAGATATGTATAGTCCGTTTCCCTTTATTTTAATCTGACTGAGCAGGTAATTACGTTTGTGTAATCAAACAATGCGATAAGCTGGGACTTGCACAGAGGCGTATTTTGTAATTTCTTTTTAAATACAATAATTAATATATGTATAGTCCGTTTCACTTTATTTTAATCTGACTATTGAGCAGGTAAAACATTATTAATTAATACAATTAAACATATATTAATTATTGTATTTAAAAAGAAATTACAGGAACATTACAAAATACGCCTCTGTGTAAGTCACAGCTTATAGCATTGTTTGTTTACACAAACGTAATTACCTGTTCAGAGTCAGATTAAAATAAAGTGAAATGGACTATAACAACTACACTCGGCCAAAAAAGTATCGCATAAACTAAAAAAGGGCATTTATAAACCAAGATATTTTTATACGTTCACAAAAAGTTTGCCTCGTGTATGTGAACTAACACTAACAAAACAATGGAACATAGCTTTTTTACTTTTTTTTTTCTAAAGGAACACATTTAGAAAAATGCATATGTGTAAGGTTTGTTCAGTTGTTTATTGAAAGTCTTCCTATACGGACAAATTTTAAAGTGCGAAGTCAGAGTTCTGTACCGACGCTTTTAAAACTAAAATGAGCAATTTAACTTCAGAACAAGTGGCTGCTATAGTTGCTTTAATCGAAGATGGACGATCTCAAGCATACGTTGCTAATTTGATGAACATCAATCGGTCAAGTGTTTCTAGAGCCGTAGCCAGATATAGGGAAACAGGCAATTACACTAGAAGACCTGTACCAGGTCGTCCGAGAGGTTCTACTCGCCAAGATGACCGCTATTTACTACTGCAAGCATTACGTCGAAGACATGTAACTGCGAGACAATTGCAGAACGACTTAGCTAGAGTCAGAAATACTCGTGTGGGTACTCAAACTATTCGGAATAGGTTACGACAGAGTGGATTAAGAGCTAGAGTAGCTGTAACAGCCCCTCGTCTCCCTAGGAACCACCGAGTGGCTCGCTTAAGGTTTGCCAGAGAACATGTAAATTGGAACATTAATGACTGGGCCAATATACTCTTCACAGATGAGTCAAGATTTGGTCTTTACACCTCAGATAGGCGTATCTCAGTGTACAGACGAGACGGTGAGCGCTATTCGCAGTGTAATATCAGACCTAGACCTAATTTCGCTGGTGGCTCTATTATGGATTGGGGAGGCATCTGTTTAACAGGTCGTACAGAGTTAGTACCAGTAGACAGAGGTACACTGACTGCCCACAGGTACTTATATAACGGACATTTTAGAAGAACATGTAGTACCATATGCGCCAATTATAGGAAACGAATTCATGTTAATGCACGATAATGCACGACCGCATGTTTTGCAATAATCGTCCAGGAATACCTTAACGATGTTGGTATTCCAGTTTTAGATTGGCCTGCGGTAAGTCCGGACATGAACCCTATCGAGCACGTGTGGGACCTCCTTCACAGACGGACATGAACCCAAAATGTTGCCCCAGCGGACCTGCATGGACGAGTGGGAGAATTTGGATCAGGCTTATATACGGAGGTTAATCGAATCTCTGCCAAACCGTATGCGAGCGGTCATAAAAGCCAGAGGTGGCAATACTCAGTATTAAAAGCTACTGTCATGACATTTTTCTTTCCAAAATTATAATTTCTTGTTTTAATAAAAATCTCAAGTATGAGTTCTTGTTTTTATTTGGCCTGTATTTTATTTAAACAATCATAGAAATTATATCTTAGAGCGCATTAAAGTATATTTACAACTTTATGCTACAAACAAAGATTAAGCGATACTTTTATGATTCAAAACTAAATTATGCGATACTTTTTTGGCGGAGTGTATATGCACAAAAAATATCGTCCAGGTATGGGATCCACTTGATTGATCATCTTGATTGATTTAAACATCTTTCTACTGCGAATAATTGGTAATATTAAATAAAAAAACTATTGGCTAAGGTAGAGAAAACATCCTTTTATGTAATCAGCTAAGTGTTAGGGATTTTAAAGTAGCACGAGTTAAATATGAAGCAAAAAAAAAACTACATAAATTCTAACTTACTTGTATCTGATCGCGTAAGTACGTATTCAACTCATCGGGAAAAATTATGTCGCTGGGAATATTCGGCACGTACGTGTCTGCAAGTTCCAAATCGCCCATAGCGTTTTCACATTTTTCTGAGAAATCGGCATTCATTTCGAAACAATCAATACAAAATATTCATTACAATATATACACGCCTAAATATATTTTGACAACTTTGTCAATTGATTAATTGAATGAAACTGTTGTCAAAAGAAATCAAACATACGATTTTTGAAGAAAGGCCATTAAAATTAATATGCCTCAACAAGATCTGTCCAAACTTTTCTTCAATTAAATTCCGAACAATGAGCAATACATAGTTGTATTGCTCGCAGCAGAACGCGTAAATTTTGCTGTCAAAAATTAATTAATCCATTAAAAATGTTGCTACAAATTAGTATCGTCGTAAGTAATCCCAATATCCTTGTCATTGCTTCAAATGCAAATAAAATTGCTTTTTGTTTTTTGATAATAATAAATCGCGCACCTTTCGCTGCTAGATTCTCGTTATTTTATGCAACAAATTAGTAATGATGTATTATGGAGATTAGTCGCCGAGGCAAAGCGACAGAATTATGATAAGCCTGCAAAAACGAGTACACCCTTCACAAACTTACCAAAGATTAGAGAGACTCGTGTTCGTTCGCCTTATGAGGATGGGTTCGTGTTGTTTACTGGTTTCCTCGAAAATCGAGCCTAGTCTTTGCTAATTTCGCAAAGTGTGTACTCGTTCTTGCAGGCTTAATGATGGAGTATTGTCCCCAAATTAACGGAGGCAGCGGATTTATTTAATTTGTTGAAAACAAAATCGAAAGAAAGATATGAGTATGCGTACAATCGCTTTGTGGATTATCCGAAGAAGTAAAAAACGGTTCTTTTTTCGAAAATGTTGTTATGGCATACTTCTTATGGCTTTATTTAAAGATGAAATCTTCAACTCTGTAGACTAATTGTTCAATGTTGAAATCAAACCTTGCAACTAAATATTATAGAGATATGTTTAAATATGCAAAACCTCGTTCAATTCTAAGAAGGAAAGGTGAAGGTTACAGATCAAAATAATACATAACTTTAACAAAAGAAGAAATTAACAAATTTATTCGGGAAACCTCAGATGAAAAATATTTGATGATTAAGGTAATTAGTTGCAAAACTTTTTTATTGGATTTGCTGTTTATATCTGTAGGTTGCTTTAATACTCGGTGTTTTTTGAGCATGTACAATGGATGAGTTACTAAAAATTATTATATTAGATGTAGAAGAGCTACAAAATAAACTTTTAATGAACATACTTAACTTTACAGGTGATAAATCAATATTACTTGTAGCTAATAACATGTATCTAAATCCTTACAGAAAGCATGTAGCTTTAAGACCAGAAAAAATGCCTAGCATGAGATTTTTCTTCAAATAGCCGCTAAGGAATTTATCGATGAGTCTGAACAATAAGGTGAACACGATAAATAGTATTATTTCATTGGAAGATATTCAACGAAATAGTGCTACTATTTCCAATGTCTCGTCTATAATCAATAGCCATACTAAGTACTACAAAACAAACAAAATTATGACAGCAGAAAATATTGCACGAAGTAACCCTAGTAGTTCAGTTCTTCTAACGTTCAATAATTATACAGTCACATTAATCCAACTGTAAATCTAACAAACAAATAATTTTAAAATATTGATAATGATTGGATTAATTAAAGGACGGGATTAATTAAATTTAATTCCGTTCTTCATTGTTAATTAATAACATAAATAATTAAATAATTTTGGTTCCAAATAAGTCCTTGCCATTTGTTGTTTAATTACAGTAAATAGCATACACTGAAAAAAAAAAAAATTTGTTGAATCAACACTTTTCGCGTAGTCGACTTTTTAAACGTTCACTCAACGAAAAAGAGAAACCGAATCTGTTTATGCAACTCAAATAATTCAATCAGGAACATTGACTTGTTTTGACGACACATTTCAAATATTGATACCGTTTAATTCAACTAAAACATAATGTTGAACTTTCAACAGATTTCGTGCAGTTCCGTATATACAATCGTATTTTTTCGGCTAACGTCTTCTCACTTTATCTTATAGTGCTCTCATCCCGAACACCATACGTATCTGGAGGCATTTCGTAGTGAAAGAAACCTGGGACACAAGGTGTTATATCAGGTCTACCGAAAAGTTCTGTCCGTTTCTATGACGACAATTTTGGACGCGGAAGCACATGTTTATTTGGCGCATGTACGGCTCTCTATTTTTATCGCTTAACGTATACATACTAACGTAGCAAATTAACTAAAGCAAAGCTGATTCACGTTAGTCTTAAGTGCAAAGCGATAGTGTATATCACGGCTACAGATAAATGATACTGTATTTTATACGAATTTCAACAAGGAAGAAATGCTACAGAAGCATGTAGAAAGTTATTGAAAGTGTTTGGTGAAGGTACAGTTTCCAATAGAACATGCAGAAGATGGTTCGAAACATTTGAAACAGGTGATTTTAACCTTTCTGACAAGCCACGTTCCGGGAGACCATCTTTGGTCTTCTGACAACATCGAAGAATGCAGAAAGGCTTAATTCAGCTCAGCAAAGCATTTCGGACCATATTCGGAAGATAGGATTGGTGTAGAAATATTCAAGATTGGTGCCACACGAATTAAGTCGAGTCGTCATATTTGACTCTGAATAAGAGAATGTTGTGTGTATGGTGGGACATCCGAGGTCCAATACACGATGAGTTTTTAAAATAGAACGAAAGGCTCAATTCGGAGAAGTATTGTCAGCGACTGGATAATTTAAAGATAGCAGTCCAAAAAAAAATACCGGCGATGTTCAACGGGAAGGACATCGTACTGTATCATGATAATGACAGGCCACATGCTACTTTGGGGACTCGTCAAAAAAATTGCAGAACTAGGCTGGGAAATTCTGTCACATCCACCATATTCTCCGGACTTAGCACCTTCCGATTATCACTTGTTTTTGTCGTTACAAAATATTTTGAAGGGCAAAAAATTCGAAAATGAAGAAGATATCAAACTAGCACTTATTCAATTTTTCGCATCAAAAGATGAAACATATTTCAAAAATGGAATATATGAATTTCCCTTACGCTAGCAAGAAGCAAGAAGCTAAATTGGTGTTTTGTTTTATTCAAAAAACGGACACAACTTTCCAGTAGACCTAATAGTTACGAAAATAAATATTGAAATATCTTTTGGTATATAACAAGTAGAGCTCCCCAAAGTGCGTGGCAAGTCAGAAGGCGTACCGCCGGGTGTGGCCGGGGGGATATGTAATGTAATATATAAGCAAATAACTCACATCGCATTTCGGTAGTTTATTACCGTATGCGATCGGGTTGTGACGGTATGGCGGACGCGCGTAGTAAGAAACGCCCACAGGCCGACAAAGTGAAAAAGTTCTGTGGAGAATTTCCTGACTTAATATATAATGGAAGTAAGATTATATGTAAAATTTGTAATATACCTCTGATGTGCAATGATAAATATGGCTGTAGAAGACATGTAAATAGTCAGCAACACAAAAATAAAAAACTGGGTGTATCACCGACTGAGGCAACTCAATTTATAATTTATTTATTTTATATGCTGACTGCGTGTAATTTACCGTTTTCCTTACTCAGGAAGAAACCATTCCGTGAATTTTGGAATAAATATAATCCAGACTTTGAGTTACCGTCGGAAACAAGCTTAAGGAGATGTGTGCCAAGTGTACGTACCGAAATTGAAAACAGGATCAGATCTGCAATAAAAAATAAACTACTGTGGTTATGTATTGACGAAACGACAGACCGTAAAAAACATTCTATTTTGAATGTGATTGTACGTACACTGGAACTTCGTCAACCTACAAAGGGAATTTTATTAGCTAGTAAAAGACTAAAATCGTGTACTGCCGACGCTATCGAGAGCGTAGTCTTTGATACTTTACAAACATTTGAAATTGCCACTACTCAAGTATTAATTTTCATGACCGATGGTGCCGCGACAATGCGTTGTGTAGGTCGTTCTCTTCAAGAACATTATGGGATGATGTTACATATTACTTGTAAACTTCATGCTCTGCATATTGTGGCTGAAACTATTCGTGCAAATTTCCCTGAGGTAAATGCATTAATAACAAATACGGAACGAGTGTTTCTCAAATCTCCCAAACGTACCAGTGAATTTCATAAACAGTGTCCCGGTATTCCCGAACCACCAGAGCCGATTCTTACGCGTTGAGGGACATGGCTGAAGGCAGCGTTGGGAGGAAGCATTTTAAATACTTCCGGCAAATAAAATCAGTCGTCTTACAATTCAATCCCAACGAATCTGCGGCTATTAAGGAAAGCCAGGATAAATTCCAAGATATTTCCGTTGAAGCAGATTTACAAACCGTTTACAACAATTATAGAGAAGTACTTGAGGCAATAAATAAATTACAAAATAGTGCACTGTCCCTGACGGAATCAGTACAAATATTAGATGACGTTAATACACTCCTACACTGTATAAATAACAAAAAAAATGATATCGTTACAAGAAATTTTGAAAGTGTTATGAAGAAAGATACAAATTTTAGCAGGTTAAGACAAGTTTGGGAAGGTAACTCTACTGATCCGGTGACTAAATTCAAAGATTATTTTCATTACGCGTGTATTACATCATTAGACGTCGAGCGTTCATCTTCAAGATATAAAAACATTTTTTCAGAACGACGAACATCCTTGAAAGAAACGACTGTGGAAACATTCCTAATGCTTCAGATGTTTGAGAAATCGGATTGCGCTTACGGTAACAGTTTTAATGTGCCTACCTCCTCGTGTGCTGACTAATACTATTTTCCTTGTGCATTAACACCCACAATATTGGATACGGCTAATTACAAAAGTAAGCGTTTTAAAATTCTTTATTTCTTTTGTTTTTATGTACTTTACTTATGTTCCTTATCGACGCCTATGGTGCGCCACGCAGTTGGGGAGCTCTAATAACAAGTGCTGATATAAAAACATAAGTACTTGTAATCATGTTGTTTCGCAGAACTTCTGTCTTTACACCTGCCGTAAACTGTAAAATTTACAAGAATTTATATAATCCCAAATTATCCTTGCTGGAGAGCAATTTTAATGTTCGACGAAATCTTGTTTTTACATCAGTTTATGTATAGAGTTCTTGACCGTTAGGGACATCTAAACAGATCCGAACTTCTAACAGGATCGACATTGCAATTTTTTTGTAAACGTTTTTCTATTATAGATAATGGTTTAAAATACTGCAAGATGAGCTTCAACCAGAAATTTTAAAAGAAGTTAGGGACCTTATCAGTAAATCTATTAACGCATAGGGGAAGCCCGGTGATAAATATAGAAACTTAAAGAAAAATTACAAAAATATACAGGCAGTAGAACGTACAGTAGCTATTGAGTCTACGTACTTGCAGGACAACGTTTCATGTAAGTATCAAATATTTCTAAAAGTATGAATTTCTTATATCTACTTCTTTCTTATATTTGGTACACTATGTGTATAGGTACTTGTTTTATGGTTACAATGCTACATTAGTTACTTGTAGCAATAAAAAGTCGCATGCCGCTACTCAAATGCAGATAGATGATGTAATTAATGCATTCCTTTGCCTATCTACATTTAACGTATCTTCAAATGCGAGTCATAAAGGTGACAACTTTTGGAAAAAAGAAATCTGTAACTTATTTTCCTTTATAGATAATGAAGAGAACGCTTCATTGGGGGAAATAGTTATCGAAAACTTGAATAAAAAACATAAAATTTACCCCGAGTCAATACCATAACAACTATAAACATTGGGACGTATTCCTCCAAAATTTATCGTTGTTATCATTGTGCTAGCATAACAAGGTGCAAGAAATCTTAAGTGATTTGGATAATGGTGATGTCAACATTGATTGGTTGTATATAAATATCGTTTAATGAATAAATATTTTTGCAGGAATTTATGTATTTTATTATATTCAAAAATATGTAGAAGGTAAACTGTTATCCAGAACCATCAACATTTCTAAGTTAATATTATATATAGCTTGACTCAGTTGCTTTTACAGAATGTTATGGTTGGTTTTGGTAATTCCATTCAAATAGTCCCGTTTAGCACTAGATTTTTACTAGAATTATGTTAACAACGTTATTCCAGGCTGAAGTAAAAGGTTCACAAACAATATTGTCAAGTCAAACAATATTGAATATTAAAACAACAACATCCGTACTTGATTGAACAGTTTTTATAACTGTAAATAACAAAATATTATTGTTTAAACAACGCCAATTCGTTTTGTTTCAAGATACAGATGAAACTTGGCTTAAACTACAATTTTAATTAATTCAATTAGATATACATATTTAACTAAAACAAAAGGGTTACATTAACATTCTCACCGTATTGGGCGTATGATCTCAAAACATTGGTTCAGTTAACTCATTTTTGGTTGATTTAACAATTTCCTTTTCTCAGTGTACCTTCCACTGTTTAATTCTTGTTACTTTACACACAAATTAGTAAAATTATTTGCGCAGGGATACTAAAGAATAGATCACAAATTTATGATATCTCTTTCTAGAGAATTTTCTCTAAGTTATCATTTTTTATCCATGAATGATTTCTGGTTTTTATAAACTTCTTAAAATATACAGAAGAAATTATCAAATAATTTAGAGTGTACGTTTATGTGAGCATAAGTTAATGTGAACTTAACTTTTAACTTCCTGATGGATAATTGCACTTGCCTAAGAAAAGTACAAATTTAAGTACCTCTACGGATATTTCTTTATTGATATTCGAGCTCCAAATAATTGTTGTTAACATTTCGATAAATTGCTTGCTTAACGATGTTTAAAAAGTTAATCTTAACTAGGCCGGATATCACTAAAAATCAATAACTTTCTCGCCCGTTTTACAACGTAAACACAGCGACTATCACTTTGACATCCATTATTGCCAACCATTACGTTTCGCAGTATGTTGAAGTACGGTACGGGCGCGTGTGATGGATTATGATGTGTATTACCGTTTACTGTTAAATAACGTCACCAGCATTCCAAAGTGCATTTACAAATATTAGCGGGAATCCAATAAGTGTATACCGCCCTGACTAGATATTTTATATACTTAAAAGTACCTGAAGTATGGTGGATTTAAGCGGCGGGCAGGATGGACCTATCGAACATCGATTTTCAAATTTTGTTTTCGTTGTATCAGGGATAATATTCGTATCGTTGGCTGGTTAGTAGATATCCATTGTTATTTCTTGGATAGATTTATTGAATAGTTAGTTTTAAAATGTTATGGTGCGGTAGTAATTTACTTTCTAAACGATTAACGTTGCTATAACTTGATTGTTTACGTAAATTTGGCGTTGAATTATCCAACTATTATATGTGCAAAGTGAGTAGAAAAGTTATCGCTTAACAATTTATCATTTGACTGTTTCTTTCCTTGTCTCATATAAATGCCTTTTCTTCGTTTTTTATGCTAAATGTACTAGTATTTTATTACTAATCATGTTTCGATAAAACAAAAAACTTATGGCTTGCATAATGATTTTATATAAAGAAGTAAAGTTAAATTTTAGAAATGTTTAAATTTTTTGAATTAAAATTAAATGAATACTTTAATTAATCATAAAAATGTTTTTATGGTGAATAAAATCTATAGTTCCCTTTAGTAATAAATCGGAAAATGCGTTTTTTAAAAACAAAAATAATGGATTGATTTACTAACGTTCTAAAGCTGTTTATTTATTTATTTACTTACTTTTAGATCTAAATGCCATACTTTTTTTATATGAGACGAAAAAGCTTTATACTTTCACTTAATGAGAATTACAAGTGTTGGTTGTTAGGTACATTTTTCTAGGTTAGTATTTACTAAATTCTTCTGTGCTGGCTAAAAGAGACGAATTTTTAATTTTTTTTCTACCGTCTCTTTTTGAGATACTTCGGAACAATGTGGAAAAGATCTAGAATAACCGCCAGAACGAAGAAGAAAGAAATTTAAAAAAAAAAAATGCGAGAGCATCACGTAGTCATTTTTTTGAATGGAATAAAATAAATATTCATTAAATACAAAAAAATATTTCTTTTATGACTACATTCAAATTTTCTTCGAAGGAAAAAATAAAAACTTTGATTTATTTGTTTTAAAATAGAATTAAAGAAGTTTTTACTTTACTGCAAAAAAAATATTATTTTCTTCCATATTTATACTTTTTGAAAACAAATATTTCTTAGAATCGAAAGAGTAGCTTACTACTGCATGCTATGCTAGGAAGGTTACTGTTCCTTTTAGGAAGCCCAAGTCAGTATTTATATTTACAATAATAAAACTCCAGCAAACTGGGCTTCCTAAAATGAACCTTGAAAATGGCCTTCCTAGCATAGCACATAGTACTAAGTTACTCTTTCAATGGAACAAACGTTATATTATCGTGATATTCGACAATCAAAATTTTATTAGAATGGAAAGGGTATAGATTTCCTAAAATTAACAGATACGTAATATAACCTCCTTGCATAGTGCAGCTATTTAATATGCTGATTTAAAAAACAAAACACTGAATAAACAGTAAATCGGATATTGGATCATTTTTATTATCTTGCTGCAGAAATCAGGAAATGTTCATGAGATCGTTGAAAAATTACATTGCTAGCGATTCCTGTAAACAAATGAATAAAGATTATCAATTCAAATATTTCAACGAAATTTGAGTTTGTGTCGTTTTTTCCTTAACATCAGAGTCGTCACCTTCGCCGCTACATGGTAATCCTAGTAAAGTAATATATGTGATTATTCGATAACTGTACTTATTACTGAAGTTGAATGATTTGCGTACTTTATTGTATTTGTTGAGTATTATTTGAATTTTAAATCTTAGCGCGACTACGTTTGGCGTGCCGGTAATACAGTTCGCTTTACAAAATATAACGACATATCTTGTTTAGACACTTAGTAATGAAAAATGTTGATCAAGCAACGTTGTTTAAGTTCAGAAAACTACCAATTAAAAATACTGGAATTGTTTAATCAAGTTTTGTTTTTACACCGTTGTCGAACAACAACATAAAATGGATTCTATCGAAATTATTTACTACAATTCTACACATTAAGTTAATAAACGTATAGAATGCAAATGTTTAATTCCTAGATACTCACCGAACTGCTTTTTGGAAGATCAGATCCACTAAATAGGTCTTCCTCTACAAAAGATATTCGCATAAAAACATTTTCTGAGAGTCATTTAATTAAACAAGCAATTCTAGCTAAATTTTGGGGCCTAGGACGACTACGGTTTCACAACCACGATTTATTCTTTCAAAAAGTGCAAAATTAAAAATTGACGTATACAAACGTATCATTGTAGATAATTATCGTTTATGATAAACAATTCAAACAAATGTACAAATGCCGATGGACAGGTAACAATGAATTTTCTACCTATGTATGTATTAAATGTGATAATTCGAGCTCCCCAACCACGTGGCGCACCATAGGCGTCGATAAGGAACATAAGTAAAGTACATAAAAACAAAAGAAATAAAGAATTTTAAAACGCTTACTTTTGTAATTAGCCGTATCCAATATAGTGGGTGTTAATGCACAAGGAAAATAGTATTAGTCAGCACACGAGGAGGTAGGCACATTAAAACTGTTACCGTAAGCGCAATCCGATTTCTCAAACATCTGAAGCATTAGGAATGTTTCCACGGTCGTTTCTTTCAAGGATGTTCGTCGTTCTGAAAAAATGTTTTTATATCTTGAAAATGAACGCTCGACGTCTAATGATGTAATACACGCGTAATTAAAATAATCTTTGAATTTAGTCACCGGATCAGTAGAGTTACCTTCCCAAACTTGTCTTAACCTGCTAAAATTTGTATCTTTCTTCATAACACTTTCAAAATTTCTTGTAACGATATAATTTTTTTTGTTATTTATACAGTGTAGGAGTGTATTAACGTCATCTAATATTTGTACTGACTCCGTCAGGGACAGTGCCCTATTTTGTAATTTATTTATTGCCTCAAGTACTTCTCTATAATTGTTGTAAACGGTTTGTAAATCTGCTTCAACGGAAATATCTTGGAATTTATCCTGGCTTTCCTTAATAGCCGCAGATTCGTTGGGATTGAATTGTAAGACGACTGATTTTATTTGCCGGAAGTATTTAAAATAATAAAACGCTGCCTTCAGCCATGTCCCCCAACGCGTAAGAATCGGCTCCGGTGGTTCGGGAATATCGGGACATTGTTTATGAAATTCACTGGTACGTTTGGGAGATTTGAGAAACACTCGTTTCGTATTTGTTATTAATGCATTTACCTCAGGGAAATTTGCACGAATAGTTTCAGCCACAATATGCAGAGTAATATGTAATATCATCCCATAATGTTCTTGAAGAGAACGACCTACACAACGCATTGTCGCGGCACCATCGGTCATGAAAATTAATACTTGAGTAGTGGCAATTTCAAATGTTTGTAAAGTATCAACGACTACGCTCTCGATAGCGTCGGCAGTACACGATTTTAGTCTTTTACTAGCTAATAAAATTCCCTTTGTAGGTTGACGAGGTTCCAGTATACGTACAATCACATTCAAAATAGAATGTTTTTTACGGTCTGTCGTTTCGTCAATACATAACCACGGTAGTTTATTTTTTATTGCAGATCTGATCCTGTTTTCAATTTCGGTACGTACACTTGGCACACATCTCCTTAAGCTTGTTTCCGACGCTAACTCAAAGTCTGGATTATATTTATTCCAAAATTCACGGAATGGTTTCTTCCTGAGTAAGGAAAATGGTAAATTACACGCAGTCAGCATATAAAATAAATCAATTATAAATTGAGTTGCCTCAGTCGGTGATACACCCAGTTTTTTATTTTTGTGTTGCTGACTATTTACATGTCTTCTACAGCCATATTTATCATTGCACATCAGAGGTATATTACAAATTTTACATATAATCTTACTTCCATTATATATTAAGTCAGGAAATTCTCCACAGAACTTTTTCACTTTGTCGGCCTGTGGGCGTTTCTTACTACGCGCGTCCGCCATACCGTCACAACCCGATCGCATACGGTAATAAACTACCGAAATGCGATGCAAGTTATTTGCTTATATATTACATTACATATCCCCCCGGCCACGCCCGGCGGTACGCCTTCTGACTTGCCACGCACTTTGGGGAGCTCTAGTGATAATTAAAAATTCCTAGGTTATGTCATCTGCAAGCAGATTAAAATGAATATGTGTCACATTAAGATGCCTTTGAAAATTCATCAATTTTCGATATAATAAATGCATAAAATAGAATAAACTACGAAGTGCTTAATTGTTAAGTTACGTGAGTCTTTCTTGCGCAATGTGAACCCGACTTCAGATATCGGTATTAAAAAAATTAAATTATGTCAATTATCTCGAAAACTAAGATACACACGGGTATAGAGAATATAGATGTAGGTAGACATAAATTGAAGAGGAACATCCAGAAATGCAAGAATGGAAGCGGAACATGTCGGTTGCCTTGCAGCAGTGTCACTGGAGTGATTTAACTAAAATAAACGTGGGCGTTATTTAGAACAAAAACAACAATAGGAGAATTTATTAAAATGCAAACACAACTTACCAAGTATGTTTAGATGGCTGAAAAGAAGTCCAGAAGTGATCATAGCCTACGTTTGACCAGTACTGTCTTTGTCCGTTGTGACGTATATATCTATTTATACGCAGAAAAAGATTGTTCTACATCTAGCAGTGGTCTTTGACTTTATATAATGGATCTTCCGCATACCATTGTTAAACAGATGACGTAATCTAAAAAAATCGAAATTTGTACGTAATCTAGTATTAAATTTTTCTCTGACTGAAACACTTTTTCACTCATCCAAAATATCTAGCCACAACCCTCCGCACGTCTGCAGACTTGGTAGTTCTCACGTTGGATTGTATTTCTTCCAAAACTGACGAGACATTGTTTGTCTGATTTTTCCAAACGGTATATCGTACGCACTTATAATCATCGTTAATAACATTATACGATCTCCTTCCGGTTTTTTTTAAATTTGTGTGTTGCGTTCTTTACATAGTTCCTACACATACAGTTGCGAGCAAATGAATAGGGACACTAATGCAATTGTGAAAAAAAGTATTTATTTATTTGTATTTTCGAATAAACAAAAGTTTAAAATAGGGAAACTATATTTAAACTTTTAAAAGTATATAAACCCTATTAGTATATAAACCCTTATTGCTATGTATTACTTGTCCCTATATGTCCCTATATGCGAATAGATACACTGGAATTTCGATTTAGTGGAATACCCCTTTGCTTTAACGACTGCGGCACATCTCCTAGGCATGGAATCGATGAGATGCTGACATCGTTCCACGGGAATATTGTTCCAGACCTCCTCAACGCATCGAAACAGTTCTTCGAAGTTTGAAATATTTTTATCCCGAATACGAAGTTTCACATCTTGCCACAAGTTTTCGATTGGGTTTAAATCGGGACTACAAGAAGGCCAATCAAGAAGATCTACATGATTTTGTCGAAACCAGTCCTTTATAATCTTAGCTGTGTGCTTGTTGGTACTTCCAAAGTACGGACAAATGATCCTCCGCATATGGCAGCATAACATCGCATAAAATATCAACATACACATGTCGATCCATTATTCCATTAATTTTGTGCAACGGACCAACTCATATATAAGACATACAACCCAAGCCAACACATTTCCTCCAAACCCTTTTACTGTTTTACGGCTTCTTGTAATCTTCGTCTGACTGTCCATACACTAATTGGTCTATCAATCTCTGTAATTACCTCTTTGTGTATATCTGCCGCCGTTTTTAATGGATTGGCACGTAAGAGACGTGCTATGTGTCTATCAATGCGAACCGTCGTTTTGTTAGTTCTTCCCTGTTTAGGAATTTTTTCGCAGGGTCCGTATTGTTGGAAATATTTTATTTGATTAGCAATCATATTTTTCGATACAGATACTTGGTTAGCTATTTTTCTCAAACTCAAACCGTTTTCGTGAAGTGTAATTATAATTTTTCGAAGCTGGGGCGTACAATGTTTTCCACGACCCATTTTTAAAATAATTTACTCTGTGCTACCGTGAAAATTAATTATTATGCGTTTTAATATACAAAACTCTATTTTGTGTAATTGCGTTTTAATAATATAATATTAAGTTACTTCTAAAAGAACATAAAGAAGACTAAATAAAAGATTATGACAACTGTTCCTATTTAAATGCTCGCTTGCGTGAGACCGATCGTGAGAAATGCAAACATGACATTTTAATATTTCCGAGAAATGCAGGTGTGATGTCTAAGGCTACTTTTATTCATTTCTAAGAATTTTATTCAGAAAAAATTCTTTTGCTTCGTTTTAAATTGTAGAGAAACACGAAACCTTAAATATATGATTAGTGTCCCTATTTGCTCGTCACTGTATATGGTTGCCAACATAGTAATCTTTTATGGCAAACTAAACCGCTGATTTCTTTACCATTATACATTAAGTCTGGAAATGGCCATAAGTACGCGTTTATCCTATTACCAAACATACAACTTGGTGCATTTCTACGCATTTTCAACATTTTTAATGCTTTCTATTCAAATTCGACACTTCTCTACTTCATACTGTATTATTATGTATGCATTACACATAGCACACAGTATAGAAAGCTGGGAAGTGCCAACATGTAATGAAGCATTTCTGTATACACCACTGGAGGGCAAGCGAGAATGTTGCGTTCTAGTAATATTATACAGAATTAAAACCTGAACATACTGTATTGTTTGAGTAAATTTTACGTTGCGCAAAACATATATTTTTTATTTTAAAATCCTTACTCTAAGTTGCTCAGGGATTGAATTATGCAGGTGGACACGTTTCACAGTATCACCAGTACATGTGTTCCACGTAGTAATAGTATTCACCTTGCATATTCCAATGGAACAGTGTGTATTTTTAAATTTTAGCTTTATTTAAAGTTCCCTGCCATATTTTGCGTTTGAGTTAGAAATATTTGCATTTGCATAAATAACTCTCCGATGAATGCTACGAAGTATTTCGCTTGAAGAAGTAGATCGAATACAACTTGCATTACAAGCAAATGAATTGCTTAAAATTAAAGAAAAAAACTTTTAAAAAATATTGTACGGTTTAAACAAACCTTGTAATTCCGGCGTATCTTATTTTATTATCATTAATATCAAAAATTACTTCAACACAACATATTTTTTACAACATGCAATGAAATTCTAGAGTGTATCTTATAGATATCTCTGAATAAAATAAAATCTCGTATTTTAGTAAGATTTTATCTTAAAACCTTTTAATAACAGTAATTGTTAAGAAATAACGTTAATCTTAAATTTCATAACGGGGATATCTAGGTATATTGTAAATCGGATACCGTCATCTAAAAAAAGAATTTAAACAGTCTCCTGCGTTTGGCGATTGTATATTCATCACAGTGGCGATGCCTGATCTTCTGACGAGAGGGAGGGATTGTAAAAATTACAACAACGATCTTTGAAAAGAACTGACATCTTATTAAAACATAGGCGCACTGTTCTAGTAGGCATAGTAATGGTTAAGGATATTTATTTTTAGTATTCGCCCGGACGCCGCCCATCCTTAATTCATTTAAATCCCTCAAAAGTGTCCATATACTTTAATATAAATAAAATTAACTCGGTTTAAATTTTTTAAACCAATAGTTTCGTTGCATAATAAATCTGAATTGTTGGCTAGAAATACAGAAAAATCAAGATACCTTTGAAAAAAGTTGTTGTTTAGTGTTTGCATTCTTTTTGCCGTCACATTTGACAATTTTAAAAGCGTTAAGGCAGTAAAAGCGTTCCATTTAAAAAAAAAAAGTTGGAGGTATTGCCGATTAAACCGGAAGTGGAAAAAATATTAACTGCATTGCATAAAATGCATTTATATTAACTATACCCCCATACCAAATTTCAGAAATCAGAATTTTCAAATAACAAAGTTATTCGACCGTTCCGGGACTTTTTACTAACGCTGTATAAGGAATGTATAAGGAAATTAGAATTTTTCGCTGCCATCATAATTTCTAGCAGCTAATCAAAAGCGCAACAAAATTTAATACAACATATTAATTGTTTTAATATACCGAGCGATCGGAAGCTGGAACACTGTCGTTGAGTACTATATCGCGAGATTATTCGAACTAATGATTGACTGAATTGGGGCTTTTACTCTAAAAGGGCATAATTAATTTTGAGAAAGAAATTTTTTTTAGTGTTTCGGATGCGACTATCCTTTCTTAACTTTCTTGTTATAATCGACAATATATTGTCGATATACATAACTATAGAATAGAAGCACTATCTGAATATTTGTTTCATGCATGGTATACAGGCATTAATGTGACCACGAGATACTTCATATTTCTTAACATAGATCATTTATATCAGCACTAGCCTACCTGAAATCTGACAATTCAAACGCAGTATTATTAACACACACGGAAAACAATACAATAAATACCAAAACTTCACTTCCACATATCATTTTATAATTATCCACGGAATTCGTCATTCCGTTTTGTTAAATTTATTACAAACATAGTTATCACTGTATGTGATATTCACCGCGTAGACTATGTTTGGTCAGGCATCCTACCGTTGTGGTAGCAACGACGGCCGCAATTACATTGCGTCTCAAAATTTAATTTCAACGTATTGTACATTATAAGAACCTCTTCGGTCATTTTCGAGTGTGCATTCTCGAAATCGTTGTTAATATACAATGAGCATATCCAACATATACACTAGGTGGCGCAAAAGTAATGTCATAATTTGATTTGGGCGCCATTTTTGCAGTTGGCGCCAAATGTCACTTTGCTTTGACATTTATGATGTAGATATATAGAGAATTAACTGTCAGCAAGTCATGGAGTGATATACGCCTCAAGAACTTCTTATTTGACAAATTTTAAGTCTGTCGTCTTAATACAACGTGAATTTCGCCGTCGTTTTCCTGGACGTCGTGTTCTATGTGTTCGAACAATTAAACGTAACCATAAATGGTGAGCGTTACAGACGGATGCTAAACGAATATTTTTTGCCGCAAATTGCTACATTGCGTATCGATTGTTGGTTTCAACAAGACGGAGCAACCGCTATGGTGATTTTGAGACGCTTTTGAGAAATCTTCAGGTCGAGTGATCTCCCATTTTGGAGATTTGAACTGGCCGTCCAGATCACCAGATTTAACAGCCTGGGACTTTTTCCTCTGGGGCTTCTTAAAATCCCGCTTTTACCACAACAAACCACGAACCATGAAAGCTAACATTGAAGCAGAAATCGCTAATCTGGAGCTAGATGTTTTGCGAGCAATAATTCAAAATGCCGCAAAACCAGCATAATGATGCAACTCGGGAGGTGGCCGTTTGAGCGATCTAATTCTTTCCAATTAATGTCATCAATTTTACACTTTCAAATAAACTTTTTAGGAAAACAGAGCTCTTTTTTTCGTTCATAACAAAATGGCAGCCAATTCAAATTGTGACATTACTTTTGCGTCACCTTGTATATAGAAAATGACGGATGCACAGCGGTAGACAACAAAAGACATTGGTTTTCTACATAGATAAAGGTGCATGTTGTTGAATAAATTTTTAGATTATCATCGTATCCGATTACATTTACTATTAAAAACTTTTTATTTTTTACATGTGTAAAAAATTACATGCCATACAAATCACAGAAATTTAAGTAAATATGTATACTTACAAAAGCATCCGTTATAAGTGTTATACATAATTATAAATAATTTCTTAAAGAATGGCAGAGATAAATTGGTGATAACACTTCTTTAATCTGATCTATTTATATAATTATTTCGTAAAGGATTAATAATAAATGCGCTCGTGGCATACGCAATTATATCTATAAAAATTTGATCCTTCCCACATACATGTGTATGTATTAGTACTATCTACCTTTTACAGCTAACTAACTAGGTATCTACAAATATTACGTTATCAGCACACTGAACAGGAGAATATTTCGCACTGGTAAGCACTAACTATAAAAATTAAAAAATAACAGCAGAAACACTACGCCAATTGTCCTATTTTTTTTTCAATGCATGTATGTCAGTTGTAAAAAAGATACGCTCCGAGTATCTACTGCGTCCATAAGTTGTAAATATACTGAACGATATACTCAAACCATTAAGTGTCCGATAGAATGTTATCTTGTGTAATAATCACAAATCACTTGAATTACATCGAGTACTAAGATATTCCCGGGCTTCTTACGTGTTCGGTTGTAAACATATTGGCAATTCGTATCTTCCACGTTTTCATCTAGTCTATTGAGAAGTACGTTGTGAACCACGTGGATTTACGCCAGTGTAATTGTCCTTCCGCTTTGGAAGAAAAATGGACGTGCAAAATGCCCAACTGGAAGATCCCAACGTATTACAGCCGGATGCTGTACCAGAAAATCCAGCTGATTTCGAATTACCTAGTCAGGAGAAATTACTAGAGATGATAGAAATGTTAAATATGACTGACGAAGACAAACAGGAAATCAGAGACGGTCTTTTAAAGAACCTAATTAATCGTAACCAAGGAGTACCACGAGCAGGATTACAGCCCAGTTACGGTGTAGTAATATTCTGCATTTTAGCTATTATTTTTATATTTGGTAAGAAGATTAATTTAATAGTGTATTATTTGATGACATTCTGCCTAATTTTGTTAAGCTATTTTATATTTGCCATAGAAATATGCGATAATAATTACAGCTTTACGCCTTGATTTGTTTCTTTAATTTTTTTTTTGCAAATATGTTCTGTCCTTGCATATAAAAAATTCAACGCCAAATTTTACAGATGTAAGGTGACCACTACGCAAGTCAAACTAATAAGTAAAAATCCCTAAAAAAAATGTAAAAAACAAAATCTAAAAATCCCCAAATTAAGACTTAAGACGGTCTTTCTTTCTGTATACTTCAAATACAATTCAATTTGTTGCAGTTTTCTTTGGATACAAACTGTTCAGGTCCCAGACTGAGAAAGAACGTAAACGAGAGGAGAAGAAGAAACAAAAACAACAGAAGAAGAAGCATAAATCATAACCAACAATTTAGCAATTTTTTTGTTGTTAATGTATATTTTGAAAATGTATTTTATAAATATAAATGTGTAATTTCTATTAAATATAATTAATTTACGCTGCACAATGAATTATTATTAAATTAGTTCTAATAATTATTTATCTTCCTTAAAGCCATAATTAGAAGGCGCACATTTCATTACGTTATAATCAAATAAGGCAAACGCAGATGAAATTGCAGCGACTAGACAGATTCGTGTCTATTCGTCTCGTAAGAAAAGGTTTCCCCGAGAGTCGACAAAACACGAGTCTGTCTAGTCGCTGCAGAAACGTAATAATTTCTAGTTATAATTCTTTTAATAAATCTTTATTTGGGACATCATTAATTTCGATTTAAACAGTTTACTTGATTTATACACTCCGCCAAAAAAGTATCGCATAAACTAAAAAAGGGCATTTATAAACCAAGATATTTTTATACGTTCACAAAAAGTTTGCCTCGTGTATGTGAACTATAAAAACACTAACAAAATCATGGAACATAGCTTTTTTACTTTTTTTTTCTAAAAGAACACATTTAGAAAAATGCATATGTGTAAGGTTTGTTCAGTTGTTTATTGAAAGTCTTCCTATACGGACAAATTTTAAAGTGCGAAGTCAGGGTTTTGTACCGACGCTTTTAAAACTAAAATCAGCAACTTAACTTCAGAACAAGTGGCTGCTATAGTTGCTTTAATCGAAGATGGACGATCTCAAGCATACGTTGCTAATTTGATGAACATCAATCAGTCAAGTGTTTCTAGAGCCGTAGCCAGATATGGGGAAACATGCAATTACAGTAGAAGACCTGTACCAGGTCGTCCAAGATGTTCTACTCGCCAAGATGACCGCTATTTACTACTACACGCATTACGTCGAAGACATGTAACTGCGAGACAATTGCAGAACGACTTGGCTAGAGTCAGAAATACTCGTGTGAGTACTCAAACTATTCGGAATAGGTTACGACAGAGTGGATTAAGAGCTAGAGTAGCTGTAACACCCCCTCGTCTCACTAGGAACCACCGAGTGGCTCGCTTAAGGTTTGCCAGAGAACATGTAAATTGGAACATTAATGACTGGGCCAATATACTCTTCACAGACGAGTCAAGATTTGGTCTTTACACCTCAGATAGGCGTATCTCAGTGTACAGACGAGACGGTGAGCGCTATTCGCAGTGTAATATCAGACCTAGACCTAATTTCGCTGGTAGCTCTATTATGGATTGGGGAGGCATCTGTTTAACAGGTCGTACAGAGTTAGTACCGGTAGACAGAGGTACACTGACTGCCCACAGGTATATAACGGACATTTTAGAAGAACATGTAGTACCATATGCGCCAATTATAGGAAACGAATTCATGTTAATGCACGACCGCATGTTGCAATAATCGTCCAGGAATACCTTAACGATGTTGGTATTCCAGTTTTAGATTGGCCTGCGGTAAGTCCGGACATAAACCCAAAATGTTGCCCCAGCGGACCTGCATGGACGAGTGGGCTTATATAGGACGAGCAAGGCTTATATACGGAGGTTAATCGAATCTCTGCCAAACCGTATGCGAGCGGTCATAAGAGCCAGAGGTGGCAATACTCAGTATTAAAAGCTACTGTTATGACATTTTTCTTTCCAAAATTATAATTTCTTGTTTTAATAAAAATCTCAAGTATGAGTTCTTGTGTTTATTTGGCCTGTATTTTATTTAAACAATCATAGAAATTATATCTTAGAGCGCATTAAAGTATATTTACAACTTTATGCTACAAACAAAGATTATGCGATACTTTTATGATTCAAAACTAAATTATGCGATACTTTTTTGGCGGAGTGTATTTCCATGTTACAAGATCTATGTTGGCATTAAAATCGAATCCATCAGAAGAGTTTTTGGATAAAATTTGAATTCACACCTGTTTAGCGTAGTCATCGTTACGATATCGTAAACAGTAAGAAATCAAAAGTTGGTTAAGTGAAACTAAATGTTCATAAAGTCGGTATCTACCTTACGAATAATAAAACAGTTGTTTAGTTACTTTTTAGTAACGTTTCAAAATTATTATTTAATTCCGTCAAACCTAACTAGTTATGTATCAATGGAATTGCAAATTACGCTCTTTCTGAGAGCCGTTTACGGTTATTTAAAATAAGCAAAGTTTTAAGAACAATTCTAAACGCGTAAAAGGTTCCTAGATTTTACTACTTCATTCATCCGCCGTCTACGAAATGGATTTAAGCTATGCTCTAAAGTCGACGAATAACCGATATGCTAGGATCGGAAACGACGACAATTAGAGTCGACAGTGGCTGCCCTCAAGGAGAAGTCTCGTCACCTTTGACCTGGTGCCTAGTTGTAGATGACCTCTTACAGAATTTGATTTCTAGCGGATATGAGGTGCAAGGGTACGACTTGGTAATCATGATCCGTGGAAAATATAAGGAAAGGAGGATTTGCATAAATTGCAATATAACATGCAACTTATGCAAAGGCTTCTTGACGATACGTACAAATGGGGTCAAAATCATAGCCTGCGCATAAACCCGAAAAAAGGTTATGATGGGTTACCCTCCATCGAAGGGAAAACGATTAACTTCAACGCTAAAGTTAAATGCTTGGGAGTCACGTTCGATAAAGAAACTAACATGGAACTCTCACTTAGAAAAAAGGTATTGCGGTATCACTAATATGTCGCAGGCTACTTGATAAGAATTTGGATATTAAGCCTCAAATGATCTTTTGGTCATACACAGCAATAATTAGACCCATGATAACGCCCTACGCCTCTTTGGTTTGGTGGGCAAAAACGACTCAGAAGAGTGTGCAAGAGCAGCTTAATAAAATCAGAGGCTTGCTTGTCTTAACATCTCAGGTGTGATGTGCACGTGTCCCATAGCGACACTGGATGTCCTTTTGGGATTAACACATTCAGAAACAGGCTATATAAAATGCCCTCACTATAGAATGAAAGAGCTGTTGCCTGGAAATCTGAAAGAGCATCTCAAAATCCTTGAAGATCCCAACATAAATTATCTGATACGCATTGTAAAGCACATAATCCATATACAATACAATTTTGATCAGCTTTATAAGGCGATCATTAAATGCCGAGTGGGTGTCCTGTCAGCCTCAAAGCAAAATTGTTTCCCTGGCATAGTGTATGAACGGCTCAAGAAGGCGTTGGTATAGGCAACAGGTATAGGCATTACTGAACCTAGCTACCACCTTAAAATGCCTACAGAATAGCACCTCAATATATTTCAAACAGAGATCTCTTTGAACTTATGCGTCTTAAAGGACTTCGAGACAGAGATACAAGGCGCAACCATGACTATATTTAGTGACAGTCAGGCAGATTTAAAGGTTATCAAAACCTACTCATATGATTCACGAACGGATACACAATTTAAGGAAATTGGGACATAAAAGGGCTTTGATCTTTTGATGGGTGCCAAGCCATCCAAGGATCAAAGACAATGAAAAGACTGGCAAGCTGGCCTTCATCGGCACTTCATCGGTCCTAACCCCTTCTGTAGCCTATAACAGAGCTACATAAAAAGTAATTAAAGCATGGGAAAACGATGAAAAGACTTCGTACTGGGAAAATGTTCCAAGACAAAAACAGTTGAACGCATGCATGTCAAGCTCGCCTAAAGTATAAATATAACCTAGGGTTATGAGGCGCAGCCATAACTATATTCAGTGATCAAATCTGTCGTAAATGGAGGCGACAGAACACATTTTATGCCATTAGTCGCACTCAACAGCAGTAAACCATTTCTCACATCTACTGAACTGAAGGATGAAGATCCTAGAGTAATATTAAAGTTTATTAAAAGCTTTCATCTACTCTAACACATCCAAGGGCATTTTGCTATAATAGATCTATCAACGTTGTAGTGACTAAAGACATTTGTGCCATAGCCCGATGATACTTATACTAATAGTGCCTCATTTGAATTCTAAGTTTTTAAATATATTAAATTATTTTTAAGCGTTATGTTTATAAACTTTCATGGCATTAAGATGTTTTGGTATCTTTTGCATGAAGCAAGTCGATAAAATTCAAATTGTAATTTTTTTTTTTTTCAAATTGTATGCCCTCATATATATATTTGCTGTTTCACTTAATGGAACATTTATTTCTTTCCATTTACCAACGAGTAGCAAACTAATTGAGACGTTTACTTGTAACTAGGCATCATTTAATTATCACAAGTTATTCAGATAATAGCAAATTTTTAGGCGTATGCGTTAAGCGACTGTTAGTAGTGTTCATTGTTTCCAGTGGCTTCCATTTAAGTACTCGTTTCGGTATTTCGCGAACTTATATTTATTAAAATAGGACGCGAGCGTTATCTAGGACGCTACGTTTCAAGCTTGTAAAGACCAATTTATTCGAATTATCAGCTATAGCAATTATTGGCAAAAGTATAAATACAGGACGATTTTCAACAATGCGATACATACTGTAATCGGCTCCTAATATGGTATGCGAAATAATAACATGCACTACAGTATTATCGTTAACTGATCTAGATCATTTCGTCGTGATCTTTCGAAGTATACTTCTGTAAATTAAAAGTGGAAGTGGATACGTTGAATTAGTGGAATACCTGTATTTTAGGATGCAAAAAGTTTAACAACAACTACTACTGAGGGGCTTATTCTTTACATTTGGAATTAAACCAAAATTGAACGAAGAACTTTTTGGAAGTGTAAGACAAGACAGTAATATAAGGAATCAGACGCCGATTCAGTCCCAGAGAGTTTTCAGGGAATTTGTTTCTTTTTTTATTTATTTCATTGAGTGCGCCAGTTTTATAGGTATGTTTACCTGTTTGTTTCTTGAACCATAATAACGCATATGTATGTATATTATAAATTTGAATTTGGAGCACGAACTAAGCTCAAAGATCAAAGAAAGCCTCGCGACTATAAAATCTATGGTTATCTTGAAGTTATACGAGTTTTTGTGGTTTTATGAACGGCGTGAATAGCTTTTTTCGTATATTTCATTTTTATTTTTGAAAATGAAATTCAATGAAACCATTCTGACAGCGGAAAATAAAACGCGCACAACATAGATTTTTCATTTTGGTCGATTTTGTTGATAACCCACACACAGAAATCCTGCCCGGCTTGAAAATCTTGAGGTTGCAATTCCTAGCGCAGTTGAATCTTGAGTGGATAGAATTTGTATTAGTATAATATCAGTGTTCCTACTAACATTACTGACGCTGATATGAGGATTTTCAACAGTCGTCTACAGAACTTTATATGTATAGAACCAATTTATTATGTTCGGTGAAAACTGGCTTCATTCTAACTATCTTTGCTCGTTAAATAATCCCAGCGGTTGTAAATCTATCCAACATATTTTGAAACGGACGTGAATTCGGATGCGTTCTGCCAGCGTACACTCGCGATGACAACAAACAATTCTTGTAACATTATCCATGTTTTTGACATTAATCATGCGAACTATTTTTTCGTGAGATCAGCATTTTCGTAATGTTTATCAGAAAACAATGTTTCTTCTGTCAGTTTATTCTTTTTTTACTGTTTGTTTTGACATTTGCAATCTTTTGTTTCATCATGATAAACTTGATTTCGGAAGAGAACGTTTTTCGACAAATTGACTTAACAGCTCTTTCTTTTGTTTAATTTTTGTTTGAAATCTGTTGTTTTTTTTTGATACGAATGGAAAACTTACAATTTCGGTTATTTACAGATGAATTTTTTTAGGTGGATGACATTTGAAATATCAGAAAAAGATTGCGACGGCCAATCAAAAATTATCTATTTTCCGTAAATCGCTTGAAAAAAATTATGCGAACGTACAAGAGGTCTTAGTCTATGCCAAAATTCGAAACCTAAGCGCCGATGTAATTTAGTTTCTGCCAAAAAAAAATTCAAACGATGGTGAGGCAAAAATGTTATAACAGCGAAACCGCTAAAGTTAGGGATACGCCAGGTTGCATAAAAAAATAAGTACCCCTCGAGAACCCTTCAAATCTGTATCAAAATACGCGTTCCATAAAAAAAAGTCGTTTGTTTGGTACGCCACTGAAATATGGCACGCCACTGATGACCTATCTCTACTCATGAGATATTTTATACGATGGATTACGGCGTCTAAATTAAGTACTAAATGTTATTAAGTAAAAGTAAAAAACAAGTTGATCCAACGCCCCACAACATTTTCTATTAAAAGAAATTAATTAATAGAAAATATTGCGAGACAGATAACCAACTTATTTTTTTACCATGAACGCACAGAGACTATATAGATGATTTCATTAAAAATGTACAGTTATAATTTGTAATTTTCTAAAATTGAGAGCATTTAGCTCTTCAGAAATATTTTTTTTTTAATTTTAGACAGGAATTAATTTATTGTATGGATTGCGCTGACCAGTAATCGTTTTTAATTAGAAAAACAGGCTCTTTTTAATCAATCTATGTACAAATATGTTTGATAATCCAGGTTACTAGATAACTTATCGCATATCTAAACAAACCTGTGTTATAAGGATTTAAGATTTACGATTCACACCAGAAAAATGATGGGACTGTATTGAATATCTAGTAATTACGTTACATCAATTCCAGCGGGATATCTACATGTGATAGACACAAATAATGACCGAACAAGTTGCTATGGATATAGAAGATTTCTACGCTACCCTTAGTGAAGAAGAAAAGAAAGAGCTAACGGACAGCATTAATCAGGAACTGGCAGAACTATACGAAAAACAACGTTTGGAACTAGAAGCAGCAAATTACTGGCTTGTTTTCTATTGTGTAGTTGCTACTCTGTGGGGAGGTATTTTAGGTAAATTTTATTATGATTTAAATTCAAAAATCAATCTGGTACCCTCGCTTTATATTTCAGCGTATTTTGGATATAAACTCTACACGTGGCGGTCACGAAAATTACGCAGGGAGAAGCTGCAAAGAAAAATCGAAAAGAAGAAGACTTCGTAGAATATATTCCATTCTAATTATATTTAATAACAAAACGTTTTAAAGTACCCTGTACAATATCACTAAATAAACGAAGTCCCTATAATATTTAGATGATATGATTATAATCGGCAAAGAAAGACATGTTGAAACGAAAAACAATAAACTCTGATTAATAACATTGGTGAAATCGATTAATTAAGGTAAAATATTAACCTTAAATAAACTAATTAAATTTATATATTTAAAAAAACTAATTTATAAATTAAAAAATATGCGTTCTTGATTTACACTACCGTCCATATTAATTCGGACACCCAGTAAAATGTTAATAAACTCTACTAAAATAATAATATAATATAATAGCGTTTATATATAATTAACGTATTTATATTAGATCCTTTATGAGGTCCATTGTACAGGCAAACTTAAGAGAATATCGATTAGAGAGTGATTATAAGAGACCTATTATATTTACGACCTAATATAGTAATTTTGATAATAATCCTCATCTCCACAAACAGGATTATTTAAGGGACAATATCGTGACAATAAATTTCCAATACACTTTCGGATGGGAGCAGGCTACCCGAAAGTTTGTTGCGTATTGATACATGCTTTAGTTTCTAAATAAACCTGCTTGCGTGAGCGTTAGCGACAAGTTTAGAAAAGCACTCTGTAATTGTTGCTTTCCATCAAGAAGGTTTTTCAGCGCTTCAAATTACCGAAAGATGTCTATTAGTGATATCCTTCGGAGACATCAACGCAGGGGCAGTTTAGGACGTCGGGTGCCTTCAGATCGTAAGAGAATAACAACTTACGCCGACGATGAGCGTATAAAATTGCCGAGCAAGCTTAATAGGAGACTAACAATACTAAAAATCGTCGCCGAAATAAATCGCGACCATGTAAGAAAAATTTCTGTTACTGCAGTGAAAAGAAGAATAAAACCTTCAAATCTTCACGGCCGCATCGCAACAAAAAAGAAACACCTACTTCGACGGGGAAACGGGCAAAAACGGCTACA
This sequence comes from Oryctes rhinoceros, assembly GCA_020654165.1. NCBI lineage: Eukaryota > Metazoa > Arthropoda > Insecta > Coleoptera > Scarabaeidae > Oryctes > Oryctes rhinoceros. The sequence continues at coordinate 30,187 of JAIOKQ010000467.1, read as the reverse complement.
ATGGGTACAAACACATGATGATCGGAAGAGAGTGCAAGGCACATTTTTGTAAGGAGAGCGAAAGATAAAAGAATGTTGCAGGATTGTGTAATGTCAACAGTTACGCAACGAAGAAGTTCTGTGCTTGTTTGAAGAATCGAAGGTATTTTACGAAAACAGGGTTATTTAGAAATACTGCAAGAAAATGCAATACCATCGGGGTAACGTCTAATCCTCCGACCTCAGACACTCAGCAGTGATATGTAAAAATTTCTTAAATGCAGAACAAGATAATGGCGCTTTACAAATAACGATATGGTCGCCGGAAAGTCCCGATCTAAACCCCATCGAGTTGTTATGGGATGAATTGGACAGGAAGATCCGAAAAGTATGCCCTATCTCCTTAGGCCAGCTGTAGAGCATTTTACAAGAGGAATGGACTAATATGCCAAATTGAGCCCTTGAAAAACTAGTGGAGCGGATGTATGGGATTGTGAAAGCTGTTCTTCGCGCAAAAGGGAGTTCCTTTCATGAGCGGAATGTTTAAGAAACTTTTGCTTATTTTTGGTTAGAATTACTTTTTTCTACTTTTATACTTTAATTTTAATCGCTATTAAAAGATGCAGTAAAAATTGTAAGTTTCAGAAAAATGAGTTTGAATATTTTTTTTTATTTGCGTGTCCGAACTAATATGGACGGCAGTGTACTTATTTGAATCATTGGAATATTTTCGACTTCGGTAAGAATTTTGCTATTATGTAAATGTGACTTTAAAGTAAATGTCCTTAGCAGATCCTTGTTGCAATAAAATAGATTTATAGAAAAAAATAATATTGTTAGTAAACAGTGATAGTCTCCTTCATTTTATTTATATGAAGTAACTTATAATTCAAACTTTCAGAAGAAGACTTTTTTCATGTCAGGTTTATGACATACATGACATAAACGAAGAATTTTGTTGCATGATAAACTGCTGAAGATTGAAAAATAAATCTTTACAAAAAACACCCGCGTTTTTTGCCAATCTTTTTATGAGGTTACCGGACAATAGAAGATTTTTAATATAAGCTAATGTGAAATACTATAACGTTTTGTATCTTTAACATAACAATAATCTGAGATTCACATAACAGTTCGAGGCAGAGCAAAAGAGTCTATTAACTTTACATATTATTCCAGATTCGTAAAATACGTATGTGCGTGACATGTCGTATGAGTTATCGTAACGCTGTTTCTTAACCAATTTCCGGCATTAGAATACACTGACATTATTATTAAATGTATCGTTTGCAATATCAACATTTTACCGTATAGTATTTTTATTTATAAAAGGCATGTTAACAGTAAGCAGCACCTGTTAAATGCGAAACCTTGTATACCATATTATAATTCTTTATTTTAAACGAAGCACCCGATGTATTATCTCATTTTTGGATTCCCGGAAAAATTCTATGCGTTCCATCTGGTTTCCCTATAAGTATTTTCATTTGTTTCTTAGATAACTTGATTATTTTGAAAATGTTGAAATATGTAACCTTATTTTTAATACTGCGCCAGTTACCCATTTTCGACTGGCGGTAAGCGTTTCTGGGGGAGACGGATTCACAAGAATGATGCTTCCGAAATCATTGCCATTGAAAATTGGCAATTCATTTATTGCATACAGGATGTCCAAAATTTGATAACCAATTACGTCATCTTCAAATCTGAGATCTGGGATCTGGGTGGTCAGTTTCAAGGTCCCTTGTGGGTCAATCCGCCGATCCCTCGAACATCAATGTCAACTGCTGATGTACAGCTATAGTGGAATATGTTGGAACACCATAGTTGATGCTCTCTCACGTGCAGTAAAAGTATTCATAAAATCACTAACAAACCCTCCGATTATCTCCAGATATCTAGCACTAATCATTTTAATCGTACACACGGTATGCTCTATTGTCCACAATTAAACAAAAAACATTAAAACTAAAGTGGTTCTGCTGATGATTGTCCATTATGACAAATGTATTATATCATGTCCAGTAGTGATCATTTCGATCACATGAACAAATCTCGGATCTTCGATCATTTTTAAACCCATGAACTCGCAAAAGTCGGCTCGCCTTGCCTCATCACCAAGACCTAATTCGTGCACAGTTATCTCAGAAAAAGGATGAATTTTATGTTTTTTCCTAAAATTCTGTGGATTGGTGCTTTTGAAATACTCAACTTCAGCGAGCCTGCTGTAGTTGAACATTATCTATCATGGGCTTTCGGTAATTTCGGCTTGCCCTTGCGCTCTCAGTTGCCATAAACCGAAGTTCGATTCTTGCGGGAGTCATTGTTAGTAGGTTCGAATATCGTTCGTTAAATAATCTGCTTTAAATAATAAATGCTTACTAGATAGGACGTTTGGAGTGTCATTGGCTTTTGATAAAGAATAAGGAATAACAAGAAAACGCTTGGAAATAAGTATAGAGAAACGCATAGCCCATCGATGCAGAATTAAATTCTACATCCGCCCATCTAATAATATACAGAGTGTAACTTTTCAAAAACTGAAATTTTTAAACTTTGAAGATCAAATCAGATTTCAACATTTTCAAAATAATCAAGATATCTACGAAACAAATGAAAATAGGGAAACCAGATGGACCACATTATAAAATTTTTTCAGAAATTCAAAAATGAGACAATATATCGGCTATCGAATTATTATTATCGGATAATGTTCCGTTTAAAATAAGGAAATTATGTATATAAGTAGAATAAAGTGATTTTTTTAAACCCAATAATTTTTTCATGAAAAAATCTTATGTACAAGTGCCCCGTAACACCCACAGCGTGGCTTTGTTAGAGTACGGGATACGAATACCATTGCTTAATAGAGGGATGAAATTATAACTTTTTGCAGAGACTAGACAGACTCGTGTTTTGTTGACTCTTTAGGTGATCAGTAAGCAACACGAATCCATTCCAATGAGGCGACTAGACACGAGTCTATCTAGTCGCTGCAAAAAAAGAACAATTCCACCTGCCTTTGTCATATCTTGTAATAAGTTAATTTGATGAATCTAAACAATTTTAATTATTTCACGATTAGATTGTATTTTCTACCGTCGTATTCAAGTATAATGTCAAAATTAATTTCAATCTAAAATAAATATGTGTTAAAATCTAATTACTGGTAAGACTATATTGCAAATTATTACTGTACCTGTTACTGGTACTTTATATCAAAATTTGTGAATTTCTGGAGTATAGGCAGCCAAAGTTACAACATTGTAGGAGCCGGCATTGATAAACTTGTTGTTTAACGGTTTGTTGAAAGCAGTTGAAAGTGAGGTTAACTAAAATAAAGTCTGTCCGATCTTGGGTTATAAATTGTGTTTTCTTCTGACTGAAAAATGTTTAACAATACAGAATTTGATTTTAAGACCTTGAATGACGTTCTGATATCCTTTTATAAACCATATGTAATTGCGTGCTGTTTAATCTCAAATAGAAATTTAATTTCCTTAGCTGCAACCAAATAGCGCTACAGGATGAAAATATTCTCTTGAAGAAAGTACAGTATATGGAACATATAGTTTCTAATTACATGTTAACAATAACAGATATCAACATTGATGTACAACTATTACGTGTGTTTATGCCACAAGCTAAAACAATATTAGAACAGGTACTAGGTACTAGCAAGTAAGTGATGAAATTGATTCAACTATATTGAAATGACGTTTGTAGATTCTTGAAAAGTCAATCGAGACAATTTATGACACCAATGATCAAGAAGAAATATGCGCACAAACTTTGAAGTCGTTACAAGAATATTTACAGGTACGTTTGAAACAAATATTGATTTAGCCAGTAATTTCTATTTGGTAAATTTCCTAGTAAAATATATTACTGATATTAGAATATAGACATTGCTTATATATAAAATTTTTTGTAGTATTTCACTATAATTTTGTAAAACTATATTTGGAAGACACGTATCTTTTTCGATAATTCTTTATGCTCTTTTTTTTTGTGTAATTTTGTTTTAGATGGTTACGATGTTATTTGATATTTTGGGAGAAACTTTCAATTTTATAACGGCTAAAAATAAAATTGATTATGCGAATGTTAGCAGTTTACCCTTAAATACTGCTCAAATTTTATATTTAACGTTCTTACATTGTAAGGAAAGGTAAGCTAAAATCCTGTTTATATAGCAAAAATATGATTTAGTATTATGAGATCCAGACAATCAGATGCACCGATTTTATATATAATGTAAATATAGCCAAATAATTTGGTGTAGGCATCAGCATTGCAAATCTAAAATAATTTTCTACTAATTTGATTACCTTTAAGACTCCAGCCATGTTTACAACGAACTGTGTACTAAGAAGATAAAACAAATAGGATCAATTTCTTTAGAGCAGTATAAAAGAGAAGCCCCAGTTAGAATATTGTGCGGTTACTGAACGGCAATCTTGCTGTTTTCTGAGAGTGTAGTAAGCCTGCAGAAATGAGTGCACACTTATTGCCAACGATGATATATCAGCAGCATATAAAAGCAGTCGGCTATATCCGAAGTCAGGATTCATATGTATATGGCGGTTTGGATTGGTGATGGCGAATCGAAGGCATGCTTTGTTATGTTCGACAAGTGTTAATAGGTTTCTTAATCGATATCCGATATTAGAATACACTGACTACTATTAAATATATCATTTGAAATATCAACATATGATCGTACAACATTTTTTTTTATAAAAGATATGTTAATAGTAAGTAGTACCTGCTAAGTGCGAAACTTTCTATACTGTATTATAAATTTCTATACGACTTTATTTTTATATTAAATGTAAGCAACATTCCACAAAATATTGTAGACTATGAAGGATTTCGAAGTTTCAGGAGATATTCATTCTGGTACAGAGATTGCCAATAAGAGATCAATTACAGTTTAACTTGCCGCGGGTGAAAACACGATTGTAGATCAAATCAAGGCAGAGTTAAAAACTAGAAAGATATGGCTGACGGTGGATGAAACAATGGATGCAATAAAGAATTCTATTTTAAATGTGCTAGTGCGCACTTTAAGAAGCGATGTGGCATCTCTGCCTCTTCTTTTACATAGTACAATATTACAGAAGAAACGCGGAAAAGAGAGTAGAAAAGTATAATAAATACCTTTGTGAAGTTCAATATATCGGAATATCCAATTTGTAATGTTGATTACAGATAGTGGATAAAGCTGGAAAGTTGCTAAGTAGATCAATTAATATTTTCTGTTAAAAACTTTTAATGAATCTTCAAAACGCATTCGTGAGTTTAAACAGGCTTGTCCGGGCATTCCTCGGCCAGCATAGCCTATATTGATGTGATGGGGAACGTAGCTTAAAGCTGTTTTATATTACGAGACATTTTTGCACATTATTAAAACATGTACCTTAAATTGAAATCCATAAGAAGTCCAAGCAATGTCAAATTTCAATTTCAAGAATCTAATATGCGAAACTCTTGTACTTTTGCAGTCCGTGTTGAACCGTTTAAATGAATAATCACAGTTTGAAATAAAATGGAACATCTGTATATCCTATACGACAAGGAAGCTCACCATAGGACGATCCTGCTAACTACTTTCTTTCTATGGCATTTGGCCAATAAATCTCCTTTAATTTCAGGATAGCCTGAAGGTAATGATATATAAATACCAGAGCTTATTATTACAAAAAACGAAATTCACACTTTAAATGCTCTGTGTGTTATTTTATCAATAGTTCCCCTATCGCTACTACTAAATGCAGCTGCAATTTTATGAATAGAAGCAGCTTCGTCGTTAGAATCCGGACGATATAAAACAATTGATAACTGAGTCTGTACAAGAATCTGAAGAGATGGTATTTTGGGTTTATTTGATTGAACATGAAACTAAACACTGCTCCCTTAATTTGTAATATTTGAGTAAATATTGATCTAGTCGTGATAATATGTCATATATGTCATTTTGGAATATCTTCCATTAATGTATATTATCTATCTTCAGGTCGTCTAAAAACTAAAGCTGTAAAGTCTTTAAAAATCACTTTTCCAGAATCACTACAAGTAAGAATTTCGCGTATTGCGCTTTGTATTTTATGATATTTAACTGTACTTTTGGCGTTTCGTGTAGTTGTGGTTTTTAATATAATAAAACTACTTTTTCGGTACAACTTATTATATCTTTATTACATACATAAAACCACTAAAAGTGGCGTTCACTACCACATATATCGTATAATTTTGTGTAAAATCACGAAAAAAATACGAACTATGAATACGAAGATCCTGAATTCGTTTATTATTATTATTATCTTTAATATTGATAGTAACCGAGCAACACCCTACGCTGAAAACACTCGTTTTTGCAGGCTTACTGTGTAGGAGCAAAGCTGTGGAATCTATTGTTTTTAAGAGGATACAGCAAGTGAATAGTAATTTTTTAAATGTTGAGAAACGTACAGTAAACGTTCTAGTGTTAAAAGCGTCTTTAATGTGTACAATATGGGCCATAAATTAATGTTTTAAATGGTATTTACATGGGCATCTTAGTATCGGTTTTCTCCACAAAATTATTTCTCGCAATTATTGCACGCATATATTTCTGGTAGGAGAGTCGTAAACATTAGTGATGTGCTTTGGCCCTGGAATATAGAATAAGCAAGAGAACCAGATCCACGTATATATTTGTTCTTTTTCAACAAATTTTGTGATACTTTTAAGTAGTAACGATGGATGACGTGTGTGATGGCGTTTTTTTTTCATGTATTTTCCTTATATGTCGTGTACTTTGCAGTATGCAACGAAAATATATGAGGAAATCGAATCGTTGTCGGTGCTCTCCCGTTTACACCGTCAGTGATGGCGTAAATGGGCGGTTTTCGATAATTAAATGTTATTCCTAAATGTACTTAAAATTATATTACTTTATAAGCAAGTCGTTTTTATTTAACTTGTATTATACTATCTATATTATTGACTCCGTATTTGGACTATATTTTTGAAATATTTAAAACTACTATACATGGTTCGAGGTCTATCAAAAGGCCTCGTACTGGGAAAATATTTCAGGGCGAAAACAGGCATCGTCTAAAACAGCAAAAATAGTGGTAGCGTTCAGCAAAGGGGACGTTAGATCACTGGCAGATAATAACGAAAGATCATCTAGAGACGTATATTCCTATAACAACTAATAATATATCAATTCTTATTTAAATCAATATTATTTTATTACTGGAGAAACTAAATTGGATTAATGCCTGCTCTTTCTGTTTTTTTTTTTTTTTTACTAACTTATTATAACATAGAACACGTATAATGTAATAAGAAAAGATAATTTTTTTAGCAACAACATCTATAAGATTTACTTTGAACCTTTAAGTGAAGTTCTGGTGATCTTCAAGAAAGCTCAGGATATTCATGTCAAACTCCTAAACTTATTGGATAACTGCTTGATTTATAATATTTCGTGTGAGGCAGAAGTTACATCCTTGACCAATGGTATGTTTTCGCTCAATAGAATAATAAGGTAATTGAACAAGTATGCTAATTTTAGTTCTAGATAATTTGGCAGAAATTGGCGATGTTTTATCTGGAATGAACGTAAAATCTATGGCCGATAATTGGAAGTCCTATATGAACATAACACAAAAGTATGCAGATAACATCAGTAAATATTTAAATCTTGAGCGTCCATTACTATTTTTCACGAATGAAATACTTAGAAATATAAATGGTATTTTGGAATTGGTACGGAAATGCTTGAGAGGTACGCAGATGAGTAACTAGTTCTGTTGCAGAACATAAATGATGATAAGAATATTACGCACACATTGAAAATTTCAAATTTTATCTTAAGAGTTATGGTGAAACTATGCGATACATTTTCAAAGAAGATTGCTGTACATATGGATATTTTCTGGCACTTTTTTATAAATTTCTATAGGTAAGACCATTAAGCGATGATTTTTTTAAAGTAACGGATTTCTTCGTAAATTTTCTGGGAGATTTCTAATAAGTACAAAATAATTCGAATCATAGGTATCAATTATTAAGAATTAAATGTAATTTTAGATTTGTATCTGTAGAATGTGATTTTATAATTTCCACTTGTTTCCTTTTAGCACATATTCGCCCGCAGTGAAAAATAAACAGTTTTCCCAAAATACAATTGATCTCTTTAGGTCACTGATTTGTAACTGTTTAGAAGATTTCTTAAATAAATTAGTACAATTTGAAGAATTTTACGATGTAAGTGAACATTAATGATAAGTGTTATTGCATTAAATAAGATGCGATTCTTTTAGGTGCAGCTATTAGAGTCCTTAATTGAAAATACTGATTGCTCATTGGGTTTTATTCTGGTTACCAATAAAGTGTTACAGAAATTAGTGTCCAATCCCAACGTACATACAGTTACCAGAGTTAATATTATTCGTTATTTAGACATGATTTTTACTGCATTAACCAAATGTAAATGATTATAGATTTTACTTAACTTCTGGCAAATGTATGTCAAACAAGTTGATACACGCTATCGTGACGCATTTCCCTTCTTTTTTCTACATAAATAACGCATTTGCAATAAAGGTTAATTGTTGCAGGTTACATTTTGTTGATGAAAGAAGATGAACTCTATGCACAGTTACTCATATCAGCGGCTCATTTGATTTCACAATCATCAAATGAGCAATTTGCAGAAATTGAAGTTATTTTGTGTAAAAATTTGGTATCGCCCTATCTGTGGAATTCTTTGTTTGCTTACGATACTTGGATTACGGTTTGTCGGTAAGCAGCCATTCCGCGCTCTAATGTCATTCAATATTAATTTTCTTTAAATCCTTCGCTAAATATAAAGGCTATTTCAAAGATTTGGTAAATTACTGTTAAGGACGTTTGATGCTTTGAGCTTTACTGTAAGTGAAAAATCAGCTTACCTATTGTAAGGCAAAGTTTTCTATTCGTAGCGTGTGGATACTTCTATTTCTTTTTCTGAGAAATCTTGAGAAAAAGTTTTAAAACTAAAAATTTTCGAAAACAAGTTCAAATTTGCACAGTGTCCAGTGTCCATACAGTTGATACTAGTTTTTTTTTTTTTTTTTGATGGGACATCCTTTGTATTACTACGTTATTGGTTAGCTCTCCTTAGTCCATGTTAATTTTGTTAAATATTTTCTTTGTTTTTGAGATAATTTAGGTTATTCGAGATTTTTTGCGAAATGCCTTTCTTTAATATCTTTCTTTAACGCCCCATATTTTAACCACAATTCACAGTGTTGATATAAATGTTATTTAAATATTTCTTGAAGTTTTCTATGGTATAATGATTTTTTTTTTTATATCAATTATATGTATTCCACAAAAAAGCCATCAGAATCATTAGCAACATTGATTCATATTATTTCAATTTCTTTAACGAAATATCATATATTTTTTTCTAAAATCTAATAGAAAAGCTCTTCCGATACTGTTCCTAAATTGCTTCTTCATCGTCATCGGAACACATCAGAAAATACCTAAAAACACTAACCAAAAAATAAGCCGGTTTAAGTCGCTGCTATCTAAACGGCGGGTATACGTTTCTCGGCGTTAAGAAATGAGTAGTTTGTCGTTTTGAAATGTTGTAAGGCGACAGTGATAGAGAATAGAGTTAAGAAATACTCTCGGAACTGCGCTGATGATGCTCGGTAGACAGAAACTGGGTAGTATATTTTGTTTCTTTCTTTTTGTTGCGTTTGCCGTGAAGTATTCCATCAATACCATGAGGAAGCGAATTCAACACTATTTTTTCGGTTATTCATCTGAATTTTTTATCCGAAGGTGGAGGTTCTCTCTTGTTGTTTCGTCTTTGTCATTTTTGTGGTTTCTTGTTAGAATTCTTGCTTCTCCCTATGATTTTCTTTTACATTGAAATATATCCGTTGCACTGCTGGTTCATGTGATTCCTGGACGTCTTTTCCTATTCTGCCTAATTTTTTAGCATCTTTTACTGTTTTCACTTGATTTGCGTTGCCCATTCGTTCTTTTCTATTTTGAGTGATCATTTATTATGTTGTATATTCGCCCTACCCTACTACCTCTCTTAAGTACCGCATTTCAGCACCCTATAATCTATTCTGGCTTCTATTCATTATCCAGCCCTTTATGTCAATATTAGCATGTGTCTATATTACATATATTGCACATTGCCATTTTTTTTCCTTTGTTGTTTCGAAAGTTCTTTTCGGTTCTTTTATTGTTTATGATCATTTCAAGACACTTCAATTCGTCTACTCGTTCCAGTATTTCTTCTCCAAGTCTGATGTTTATTTTCTTATTCTTATGTGAGATAGCCATTAGTAGAGAGGACAAAGGCGGGTGGAATTATTACTCTTTTGCAGTGACTAGACAGACTCGTGTCTATTCGTCTCATAAGAAAGAGTTCGTGTCTCTATTAGTTTCCCCGAGAGTCGACAAAACACGAGTCTGTCTAATTGCTGCAAAAGAGTAATAATTCCACCCGCCTTTGTTCTCTCTAACCATTACCTTTGTTCTGTTTTTATTGATTTTTAAGTTGCATTCTTTGAGTATATCGCCCTACACAATATTTTTTTTTAAGTTCTTATTCGCTTTTAGTCAACGTACCACATCATTGGCGGTGATAACTACCGGGCTTAATACTCTTCCTTGTCGTTCTTCTTATATTTACAAATTTTCTTATCTTTTTATTATATAGGTTTTTGACTGTTTCCAGTTTATCCGCATTTATCCATTTGCTGTCCAATGTATTAGACTACTTCTTCACGACCTATACTGCGAATATATGATCGTTCACATTGTGAGCAGTTTTATAACTGCTCTATTAGTTTGCCAGTTGTTTCTATTGTACTTCCTATTTTATTTTATAATGCTTTCGTAAACCAACCTTTAATACAGGACATAATAATAATATTTCTGGATAGTTGCTACAGTCTTTTAGCTCTCCTCTATATTTCGAATGTATGTATATTAGATGTGTTTCATTCGTTCAGTATGGTTTTTGTTTTCCGGGCCAAGCTTAATATTGTTAAGAATTGGTTCTTTCCAGTAGGTTTAAGGTATTTCAACAGTTCAGCGCTTATTTCATCTATTTCGGCAGCTTTTTATATTTTTAATTTTCCGAGAGTTTCCTGCAGTTCTGTTTATGTTATGATCTCTCACGGACCTTGCGTTTGTTTTTTCGATCCTTTTTTTTATATTTTATATTCTCCTTGTTGTTCATATCTTTCATTACTAAGTAAATCGATAATATCTTTCATTGGTTATTAATTGTCTTTTCTGGCCGTTTACATATTTAAGTTTTACTTCTGGACTTTTTCTCATAATGCCTTGTACAGAAGTTTTTAATTTTCTTTGCTGTTCTCTTCATGCGTTAGACCAGATTGCTTCCAAGACTTTTGTTTAGCTTCTTTACCCAGATTCTTAACTTCGTTTTTTACTTCGTTTCGTTTACTTCGTTTTTTATTTTTTCCTTTTTATACAGTAGTTTACTTACTTACTTGTTCAAGTTTTTTATGAGTTTCCCTTAAATATGTTTCTTTTAATTTATTATTTCTTAACGCGTACCTCCTAATTGTATTTTTAGTTTCAGTACTTAGAAGGGTTGGCTCGTTTCTTTGTTTTGGTTTGCCCATCATTCATTATGTATTTAAACTATGCAGTAAGGTCTTTAGTTGAAATACATAAGTATTGTAATGAAATACTTAAATAATACTATATATTTTGTTTTTCCAAAGATATTACTTAAAAGTAACGTATCAAAGTGATTTCTTTTTAGTCTCTGTGTAGTACATGTGACCATTACTTTTTCACGTGCTTTGTCCACCAAGGTAGCAAGGCGCATATAAACAGTTAGCAGTGAAAGTAAATGTTGATTAAAGTTCAACATGAAACAAATAGAAATAGTTCCGTAATATAAAAACATACCGGAAGTAGTTTAAATAATTATGCAATTTACATAAACAGAGATGTTTATGAATTCCATTCGACATTCTACAGAATATTACATTTATTAACAAAGTGCTAGGTATTGTGTGACAGTTTCTACACAGGAAGATTAGTAAATGTAAACTACGCATAATATATGTAAATTTTTTTTTAATTGATATCTTTAGAAAGACAAAAGTTTATAGTATATCGTCGCAACACTTGAATAATGATATCTGAAAACGCAGTAATATGCAAGGTGTTCCAAAAATTAATCTTATATAATGTTTAGGGAAAGCATTGGGGATTTTGTCTCTGATTCACCAGGTCAATACACTGCATGTATTGTGAACATTTTAAAAGGAATTCTCCCATTTTTTTTTTTACGTGCTAGAATTTGTCACCAAAGTACAGAAGTTTCGATGGGGTTACCTATATCTAGCCATAAGCAACTTCTAAATACTTTAAAAAATAGGTTTCTGTATTTATTCCAAATAAAGATAGTTGCAATTCTTCGTGGGGTTCTTTGATTGTAAAACACAATTCAGAAAGAAATTAATATTTGTAACCAAAGAACTTTGTCTTGCTCTCACTACTCATTTTTACTATGAAATTACAAAACATTTTATGAGCGGCGTAACATGCTTAATAAAGCCATCTATCCATCTATCCATCTATATAATAAGATCCCACTTCGAAGTTAGAGGTACTAGGCCACTCTTATAGTATTGCGTTGTACTTGTTTTAACTTCAGTTTTTGATAGAAACAAATACAATGTAATATTTAAGGTGGTTAACAAAATTAACTTTGTATGTTTGACAAATTCAATTTTACTTCTACTATTTCTCTTTTTTTTTTACAGTACAATGCAATAACAAATAATTTTGAACAAAATAAATTGATTATATTTCCTAGTTTAATCCTTTGACTGCGGAGATATATCAGTCGCGACCCAGAATATATGATATCGTTTATTTGTCTAGAACAGCGAAAGGATTAAAAGAATTTTGAAGACTAACGAATTATTTTTTAGGGTTTCTAATACGGAATACAGGTTTGAAGTGCTAATGTGGATGATAGAAAATTTCCAACAAATTCTAAGAACGCACAACACATTTAGACCTCAGTTTGTAGTTTTTAGCAATTTTATAGCAGAATTGTTTTACCTCCTTAGTACTGATTACAAGTTATCGTTTATAAGGAAGTGTTCATTGAACACCAATCATCTTTTTGTTTGGAAACATATAGGGTTAAAGTACATTCCAAATTCTTGTTTAACATTGGTACAAAATCATTTAAGCCATATGTGTGACAAAATGGAAAAATTTACTATCGGAAAATGTACATACGCCGATTACCTGATTATGGTAACTTTATAAACATAAATTGAAAATTTTGTAATGTATTTCTTTTACAGATAGATGCAATGGATACTTTTGCCTCGGCTGCTTTTGAGGAGATATGCTTAGATATGAAAAAACTTAAAGAACCATTTCAAAAGTTATGGAATTTTGACACTACCAATGAAAAGTTATTTCAATCTAATACATTCAAACTATATTTAGAGAATCTGTGTAAGTTAACCGCAAGTTTGATGTGGAGATTGTCTAATACTGAATTAGTACAAGTAAGTTTACAAATCTACTAAAGCTATTTGCAGTAAAATGCGTATCTAAATAATATCGTGTTTCTTTTAGATTTTAAATCAATTGAAGCAAATTTGTGATTGTGACACTTCCTTGGTGCTATTTCTGTTAGTATTAGTGCGAGTAATTTTCACCAGATCTTGTATTTTATCCCAAGAGCAACAAACGATTTTACAAGTAACTTCAAGTTTACTCAGAACATTTTTAACGAACGACAATACGATAATAAAGATAACAATCTTGGAATTAATTCAAGAAGCACCTGCTAATAGTCCTTGTCATGAAGCACTTCGAAGTATAACCATGAAAAATAGTCATTTGCAAAGACTGATATCTAATTTTGTAAATAGAAAAGGGTTCAATGTCATTAATAATTTAAAAACTTATATGACATTGGAAAAAGTTAAATTTCAGCATCAATGCCTAGAGAATATGGTGTTCGAACCTGTTCAAAAGAAAAAGAGGATCGAAATGATTAATGATATACCACCAAAAGAAACAGTTATAAAGGGCGCAACAGAAAACATCGAAGCAACACGAGTTATTCAAAGAATTCGTAAAGATGTACAATATTTAGGAAAGTTAGTAGGTAAAAACGATCTAACGGAGCAAAACATAAAAGATGTTAATTTTGTATTGAAAGAGCTGCAAGAGTACACATAATATTATTTGTTGCTTGTATTATTAATTTATTTATATATATTAAATGTTAACGTTTTTTAATAAAATCGTTACAAATGGCACAAATGACCATCAATACGTTTTGTCCTATTCTATATAATTTTTTACTTATTTAGTGATAAAGTATATAGCAGCAGATATAATATATTATTTCCTGAAAATTACATCATCCAGCTATCGCCCGTTGTATACCTGGTATGCAGTAAAGTAGATTTGGGAATACAAGATCAATTTGCTTCTCAATATTTGTTTTTAATTCTTCAGTAGTAGCTGGGTCATTTCCTAGGAAAAAGTTTGGTGGAGATAATCTGGAATCCGTGGGGATCAATTAATGTCACACCGTCTAGAAAGAACAAGTTTAGAAAACAGTTCTTGAACTGCAGCAGTTGAAGTGTTGATTGGAAGTTGTGCATGGCCATCAAACTTCCCGATGCTAGATGCAATGCTCTCCTAGTATTTCTGCTTGTTCGGTGGCGACTTACAAGATATTTGAAAACTTTTAAGGCATTCTATACATAGAAGATTATCAAAAATTAAATAATGTAAAAACACGGGCGGCATATTCAAATAGCGGAAATATAATTCACTCTTTAATTTAAAAAAATTGTCAAATTGATTGCTTTTAATTCATTTTGTATTAAAATTTCAGTTTCTTATGCGAATGTAATGCAAACCATTACGATTGTATTGACTATAGTTTGCCATTGAAAATTTGAGAAAAAAAAATGCAGCGAGAAACTCAACTAGCTATGAACATACGTATATGTTGCTTATTGTAACCAAGGTACGAATTTAGTAGTCGGCTACTAGCATGATTTCGTGTGTATCGCAGTATTGCTAATTGCTGATCGGGATTTCTCACAGCCGTTTCCGTTTACAACGAAACCTTACAGCTGAGAAACCGTTACCTAAAAAAAATTCTCTAAACTCTAAACGCATTTGAATTAAAGGTAAGTATTTTCAAAATACATTCGGAGAAATTGGTAGTATAGCTCCCGGTATTGAGAAGCAGTTACGGCAGAAGCAATGCTAGGCGTCGTCAGGTAATTTTCCTCAAGCAGTTTAAGAACTAGCCAACACGAGATGATGCATACAGGCGCGTTTTGAACCGCACATATAAATGATTCCCAGAGTCTTCTGATCTGATAACAGGAAGTATCAGAGAATTCCTAGAAACAAGAACCAAAAAAATAATGCCAATATAGCTTCCTCATGATATTGATGGATCCAGCTTTCTAGACGACATATATAGGGCACCAAGCAATATCTGGTTAGTCCTTTCGAATGAAGTCATATAGTCTGCGAGACAAATAGCTGTATGAGTGAAGATGGTTCGGAGTCACCCTAATGACTCTGGATAAGCTGAAAGGTAGTATTCTTTTCTCGTGTTGCTTTTACTGACAGTGCCATGCGAAAGAAGCTGTATTAGAGACAATAGGTTTTAAATAGTACACAATTTTGTCTATAAAATAAAGCAAAAATATCGGGACATTATGCCGATAACTGATTTGATTTTTGTTAAAAACTGAAGAGTTAAATCCAGGTAGATATTCATTTGTTTTAACAATAATATGAGATTCTTGTGAGCAGTACCTATTATAGTGAGCTAGGTTATTAAAATTTGTATATAAAAGAAAACCGAAAAAATGGATGGCTTTAAAAAATTAGTGCTCGAGTAATTGTGCTAGTTTTCAAATTTGGATAATTCAAAACCCATTATTTATTATATATTCACGAATTTCTTGAATATTAAATAGCTAAAATTAAATTGATTCCTTTATAAGTGATTATTTGAATATTCGAAACATTTCAATAATTACAAAACAAATTTTATTTATTTAATTAAAAACAAAATAATTCATTTTTCTAAGAGTACAGAATACAAGGACTAGATCTAAGCTTCATGTTTTCGTCCAAACGGATTAATATTTTGGATCCATGATGTAGAAGAGCTATAATGTTGCAAAACATCAATTAAAAATTAATTTTAAAACATAATTGTTTCTAATAAACTTACGATGATTCAATTTTTTGATTTGCAGCTTCGATTTGGGCAGTTTTCAGTTTCTCTACTAATTTGGCTCTATATAAGTGTTTTAAAGGAACTTTATTTGCTTTATCTCTTTCTTCTAATATCTTTTTCATTTTGTTACATGCTTCATCAAATGAGTAGCCATACCACTCAATTTCTTCTGGAGTATACTGGAATTTTAAAACCGACCAAACTTTTATTAATTAACAATATCCAATCGTGAAATATTACAGCAGAGCAAATGTGAATTGTAACATATAGCATATTAAAAAGGAAATTAAAAATAGTAACTTTGTCCACTTCAACATTATTAAGGTAACTTACCGAAGATAGATATTGTTTGTATTGATTCAAGATTTCCGTTTGTTTTGAAGGATTATTTGAATATACTGGGCAACCATTTGCAATTTCTTGTAAAACTAATCGTTTCAAACCAAGTGCTAACAAGGACTTCAAGTCGCACGCTGGAGTCTAGAATTTCTCATTATAATTCATACATACATATTCATGTACACCAACCTTAAGCAAATAATGATCGAAACCATAATTTGAATGGATCATATTAATTGTTCGATTTGTTACTACTACAGAAATATGTTTGTCTAAAACTTCGCTGTATACCACTGATCGTCTTAAGACTGGAATCCAGAAATGTGGCACGCGTCTTATGAACTTGTCATGCTTCTTGAAACCCTGAACAACACCTTCACCTCCCCAAATATGTGCATTATGTTCTTCTGGAAACTTTAATGGAATAGGGACATTTTGTATGGGAATACTGTAAACTACTAGTTAAAAAAATCAGTAACAACTACTTTTCAATCAAATTTACACTTCTCCTGTAACTTCATCACGCTTGTACCTTCCTTCTTCTGGAATATAGTGAATTGCAACAGGTTCTTTTACTTGCCATTCAATGTAAAACTTTTTGTAAGCTTCTGGAAGGTAAGCACCAATGCCTTTTTCAAATTTAAATAATTGCTTAATCGCAACCGTAGTTTTTAACGCCTGTAATTGTAAATATTGCGTAAATAATTCATTATACAGAATACGACTTACACTTGACATGTTTCATTCGCAATTTAGAATTTAAGTTTCAATCAAGCATGTAAGCACAAATTCAATCTTTACGAAACTAACCTAAAGCTTTTAACAAGCTTTAGATAGCAGATAACTATTGTCATTAACTTTCGATTTGCCCGAGAGTTACTCCGCTACAGTTCCGAAACATGTCATGGTTTTCGATTCGTTTAAGACAGCTATTCCGGAACAGTTCCAGAGCAGCTCGATGTATGTCTTAATGAACTAACAAAGTCGAGATGGCGGTTGATATGGCAACATGAACATAACCTATTCAAAGATTTGTTGCTAATTGATACCAACATTTCACCGTACACGAATACGGAATCATATAACCCTTGCAGGGCAGGGGAGGGGGGGAAACAGAAATTGGAACAGGTACAGGAGTGAATCACACGGCTAAATAAAGTGTTCCGGAACTGTTCCAGAACACAACTTCGGAGCAAGACAGCAGGGCACTCTAATGAGCTAACAGGTGCTGAAAAAAAAAAGGTGTTGAATGTTGCAACGTAATTTGAACTTACCAAGATTCCAAAATTGTCAACCTATGTTGTCAACGCTTCTATGTAAGCCTTGTGTCTAAGTTTTTTAGAAGTTTTCGAATCGTACATGCGAGGGTATCGTCAAAAATCGCCTTAAAGAATTAGAAACAGCTGATATCGATTACATTTGTTTGTTAGATTACCGAAAATGAATAAATGCAGTATTTGTTTTATACGATTTAGTAAATGTTCTAATTTAAGAAAACACGTAAATAAATTTAATCCTGGTAAGTTATATTGTTATATTAACTATAATTAAAATAATTGAACTATTAATACCTACTTCAGTTGGATTCATATTGGAAAAAATATACAGAAAACTATGAAATGATTCGAAGTAGTCATTTGACTAAAATTAATGTAATATGTGGAGAGGTGAAAGGCGGATGAAATTATTACTTTTTTGCGGAGACTAGACAGACTAGTGTTTTGTCGACTATTGCGGACACCTGTAGGCAATATGAATCTATTCTCATGATGTGAACAGACACAAGTGTATAATGATAGCAAGGACTGTGGCGTAGTATGGTAAACAACACATAAGTACCGGTACCCTCTGCACCACACAAGTTTAATTTATTATATAGTAATATATAACAATCAGTTCAGGACGGCCGTTTTGAGAACACGAATGGTTCTCATCATCAACCAGTGAGCGAATAAAATGTAGTTTTTTTTTATTTTCCTTCTAAAACTAAACATGCACGTACTACCCTATTTTCTAGAAAAAAATATTGTTTACAAATGTCTATTTCTACCTCCTACATACCTTGAAACTTGAAAACCGAAAAACCTTGAAATGACATGCGAAAAATAACATACATGTACTGTCCGTTTTTCCAAGAAGCGATATATCGTTCACAAGTGGCTATTCTACCCCCTAAGCATCTTAAAACTGCAACATGGGAGAAAAGCATGGCCAGATATATATATGAAGATCTCTTTCATATCGTAAAATATATATATATATTTCAAATATATTTTTATACATATCGTAATATATTTTTTATATATTAATAACTTGTAAACAATACTTTTTGTAGAAAGTAGGGGTAGTACGTGCATGTTTAGTTTTAGAGAAAGAAAAAAAGCTTTCTCACTTCATTCAATTACCGGTTGATGACGAGGACCATTCCTGTCCTCAAAACGGCCATCCCGGACTAATTATTATATAATAAATTAAACTTGTGTGGTGTGGAGGGTGTCGATACTTATGTGTTGTTTAAGACATAAGTCTATCTAGTCGCTGCAAAAAAGGAATAATTCCATCTCTAATAAAAACCATTTAATTTTGAAATTTCTGTTTCAGGGTATTTAGACAAAATAGCACAAAGTTTTTGTAGAAATTGTTCAATTCTGACATCAGCTGCACTGAATGTTCTTGAAATTTGCAAAAGGATGCAAATTTAAAAGCACGTCAAGAAATTTCATCCACATAAGATAGTTCTCAATTCCTTCGTAATCATTGATAAATTAAATGTATTAGCATCAAGGAAATAAGCACTGTATAAGAAAGTGCAATTCCATGGCAGGACATATGCTGAAATTTAAAGCACAATATCTGCTGTTCATGTAAAGACGTATCTATTGTTACATTATAAGTTGGTGATATAGTTATAGGATGTGAAAGCTTTGAGTTTTCATCATTGCAAGGATTTCACTTGTGGATAAATAGAATACAAAAAGAAGACGAGTCTTACCACAATAGAAATAAAGATTACCAAAAGATGAAATACATTATCATAAAAAAGATAAAAATTTGTGTAATTTAAAAACAAACACAAACAAAATAAATGGTTATTGCCCTGCTATCTTAAGTGTAATTTTACGGAGTGGAGTATACAATTTGTTTAATCTGCACAACATAGAGCAGCCATCTAACTAAAGAAAAATAATGGACCACAAGCGTGGAAGCTTGGATATGTAAAATAAAAGAGGAAATTTTATTTTATAAACCCGACAATTCTGAGTTTGTATATGTTTATTTTCTCTTGTATTTTTTCTGTATTAACTATATTTTAGTAACTGTATTTTCTGTAAATTGTGCACATCCTCTTGCATACATGTATTTTGTACGAACGTACAATTAGGATGATCACCAATTATATCAAATTTTGAAAATGAAAATAATAAACATTCAGTCTTGACTTAACAATAAAGTCAGAGACGTTTACGGGTGATTAGCACACAACATCCAGAAGCGATACTCGCGATTTCTCGCTACTCGCGCATATTCAAATCAAGGATAGCAAACGAATAGATAAACGAGCATTACAAATAGCAAATTCTATGCTATTATTTGAACACACATTTTTAGAAACGAAAACGCTTTAGTTTGGAGCACGGTCACCATTAGAAGACGTATTAGTATTAATGGGCAGAGGCACAGAAGCCTTTAGTTACTGCGATCTTAATAGAACTGTTGTAACGAAGTGCCCTTATGTATGTTAGATAACTTAACGGCTCTTAGTAAACCTTAAAAATATGATTTTCGCCCCTCAATTTACTAGATGTCAAGAACAGTTTACTGAAATATTGTTATCGAGTGCGACCGATAGCAACACAATTACATAAAATGTGTTCCGCCGTTTCTAGATCTTCTAGACATAGACGGCATATTTGATTGTCAGCTTTTCCTTGATTAAATAGGTGCTATATTAGGACTGCATGATCTGTCAGAAATCTAAGTAAGTAATCTAAGATCTCTTTTGCTGAACGATAGTACTATTTTTTAGTATCTTAGTTGGATCCGAGATAAAAGAACATTGGCCAAGTACAAGGTTTTTTGATGGTCCTCCCATACTTTTATTACTTGTTTTAGGTGGCTCTCTTGTAGACAACAGAAAAGATTAGGACCAATGAAGGGCATGTTGGCTGCTTCACTTGCCGGCTTGTGCATTTTCATTGCCTTTGAACCCCTGTTGGTTTAGACCTAGTTTCCTTAAATTGTGTATGCGTTCATGAATCTGGGATCTTCAAGGATTCTGAGATGCCTTTTAGGCTGCACTCCCTTCATTCAGCTTACCAATGAGGGTACTTAATATTGCCTATTGAGTAAAACGTAGCTGTAATCTGTGCGGCCGCGTTGAACGCCAAAAGTCGCACCTTACCGAAATGCATAAAAGGAAACGACTTTCATGGACCAACAAATATGCAACCTGTTTGAAAATTCTTTGCGTGTGATTTTTTCTGATGAATTCAACATGGAGGCATGTATATTTGCAATGACATTAGATATTATTAGCCAAAGAAAAGATTGATTTGGAAAATGCGTTTGTTGTATCGTATACTATAAAAGCTGTAGTAAATTTATTTACTGGGTATATGGTCTGAGGCTGTACCTGATCATCAGGGGTTGTATGAATAGCGATCGGTACCTCTATATCTTGTAAGAACTTCTACAGAGCCCTTTATGCCTTTACACTTATTATTCCGCCGTGCTTAACCAAAACGTACTATCCACATATGTATCGCAAGATAGGTCACGGCACAAGGCATGCGACTTATCGAGCATCTACTGCGTGAAACGTAATATTATTCACCGTCAGTGCGTCTCGAAAACTCAGCTAAATGAAAACATTTTGGAAGCGTAGAATTTGAATCTGGGTCGATTCTATCATGGTTTAAGTGACTGTTGTGCCTGAAATGGATAAAAGTTGTTATGAAAGTATCTGGCGGATCAGCGAAATATTGGATTTCTTAATATGACGCTGTATTTGTTAATAGCGTCAAATTATTCTATTACAAAATAGCATATTCTTTCATAGAAAATTAGGGGGTCGCTAATACATGTACACGTAGCTATAATTAACTGAAATGTTCGGCCTTAACAGCATGGCTAAAAAAAATTCCAATCGTCTTTACTGCAACTAATTTTAATCTTGGCTCTTATAGATTAAATGCTAGTGCTTTATATCTTTTCTTTTGCACTTTCTATTTTCGACTACCAAAGTTTTAAGCGTACACTTTATGCGCTTGAACTCTCGTAGTGAATGTGTTCTGTACCTTGCGCAAAAGATTGCATACAGAGTAAAACTTTTATGCAGTGTACGGGTAAAATCCTTACTAGGAAATAGTGCATCATCAAATCAAATGCACTTCGTAATGTTACATATAATCTAAGCGATACACTAGATACTTCTACCAAAGCTAAAGGTTATCGGTTAGTTTTTACGTATGTATCGTCCGATCTAAGAACAAAAATGAATATTTTGTGGTTTTTACCGTCACGAACGTGTTAACTTGCACTTTTTGTATTTTTTGTTTATGCTATTTCCGCAACTTATTTCGAAATAAATTAAAATACACTAATTACAAAACAGTCGTGTATCTTCGGCATACGTTCGTCTTTTAAAATGCTAGAATACAACACTACGTAGTGTAGATATGTGAACCCCCTGGACAAATTGTAGTGTTGAACAGCACTAAAATTTGTTTACGTGATAATATATAAATATCCATGTATTGTATATATTAGTAGTAATATCATTGGGCTATGATATGAATGCCTTTAGTCACTGCTATCGTGATAGATCTTTTGCAACAAAATGCTTATGTGCGTTAGAATAGGTAAAGGATTTTAATAAACCTTTTCGCTACTCTGGGATCTTCTACCTTCAGTTCAGTAGATGCAAGAAATGACCTACTGAAATGTTGTTATCGAGTGCGGCTGACAATATATTTGCATGGAATGTGTTCTGACTGTCTTCGGATACTCTTAGCATAGACGGCAGATTCTCAGTTTTTGCTAGATTGAATAGGTGATATTTCAGCCTGATATGAGCGCTTTCGCCTGTTTTTGTCCTAGAACATTTTCCCAGTCTGCGGTCTTTTAATTATCCTCTATGTTTTAATTACTTGCTTTACGCGGCTTTCTTGTAGGCTACAAAAGGGGTTAGGATTGACGAAGGGCATATTCGCTGCTTCTTTAGTCAGCTTGTTTGCCTTTTCATTACCTTCGATCTCCTAATGGCTTGGGACCCATCGCAAAGTAACGTAGTTTTCTATAAATTATGTGTACATTCAGACCAGCTTCGTAGGCTTTGATAGCCTCTGGAATTATCCGTAACTATCACTGAATATAAGATCCCCTTCATTCTGCAAAGAGTTAGAGTACTCTATGTAGTCTGTCTATTGTATACATAATTAACAATTATAACAAAATAGATTCAAAAACAGTAGATGGGTTGGTCTATCAAACACGTAGTATTGAAGAAACAAGTGTGGAATTATATATTTGTCTCAAAAATATATAGTTTATGTTTTCTTTGTTTGAATATGTTTAAGTGGTTTAGTAGAAACCTAATGGATACAATTTATAACGGTGTTGTTTTATCGAAAAGTAGAAGTATAAAACACCACGACATGACAATTGTTAGAACCATGACACGGAACTGAGAACCGTAACACGGAAGCGAGGGATACTTCATATTAATGGAGAAATAATCATATTTCGACTTAACCATCTATTAGCGTGTTTAGGAACAATAATAACAACAACAAACGAAAATGTCTTCAATATTAAAAACTAAAATAGGTAAAAATGTAATTCAACTACAAAGTTTAGTGTATAGGAACGTTTTCGCGTCATTGTTTGATGGTTTTCTTGTCAATATCTAAATCTGCTTGACAGGAGGTAATTGCATAAGCCACTGCAATATGTGCAAATAAGCTGTTTGAAATACGTAATTCGTGGTATTGTGATTAATAGAGCTCCCCAACTGCGTGGCGCACCATAGGCGTCGATAAGGAACATAAGTAAAGTACATAAAAACAAAAGAAATAAAGAATTTTAAAACGCTTACTTTTGTAATTAGCCGTATCCAATATAGTGGGTGTTAATGCACAAGGAAAATAGTATTAGTCAGCACACGAGGAGGTAGGCACATTAAAACTGTTACCGTAAGCGCAATCCGATTTCTCAAACATCTGAAGCATTAGGAATGTTTCCACAGTCGTTTCTTTCAAGGATGTTCGTCGTTCTGAAAAAATGTTTTTATATCTTGAAAATGAACGCTCGACGTCTAATGATGTAATACACGCGTAATGAAAATAATCTTTGAATTTAGTCACCGGATCAGTAGAGTTACCTTCCCAAACTTGTCTTAACCTGCTAAAATTTGTATCTTTCTTCATAACACTTTCAAATTTTCTTGTAACGATATCATTTTTTTTTTGTTATTTATACAGTGTAGGAGTGTATTAACGTCATCTAATATTTGTACTGACTCCGTCAGGGACAGTGCACTATTTTGTAATTTATTTATTGCCTCAAGTACTTCTCTATAATTGTTGTGAAAGGTTTGTAAATCTGCTTCAACGGAAATATCTTGGAATTTATCCTGGCTTTCCTTAATAGCCGCAGATTCGTTGGAATTGAATTGTAAGACGACTGATTTTATTTGCCTGAAGTATTTAAAATAATAAAACGCTGCCTTCAGCCATGTCCCCCAACGCGTAAGAATCGGCTCTGGTGGTTCGGGAATACCGGGACACTGTTTACGAAATTCACTGGTACGTTTGGGAGATTTGAGAAACACTCGTTTCGTATTTGTTATTAATGCATTTACCTCAGGGAAATTTGCGCGAATAGTTTCAGCCGCAATATGCAGAGCATGAAGTTTACAAGTAATATGTAACATCATCCCATAATGTTCTTGAAGAGAACGACCTACACAACGCATTGTCGCGGCACCATCGGTCATGAAAATTAATACTTGAGTAGTGGCAATTTCAAATGTTTGTAAAGTATTAACGACTACGCTCTCGATAGCGTCGGCAGTACACGATTTTAGTCTTTTACTAGCTAATAAAATTCCCTTTGTAGGTTGACGAGGTTCCAGTATACGTACAATCACATTCAAAATAGAATGTTTTTTACGGTCTGTCGTTTCGTCAATACATAACCACAGTAGTTTATTTTTTATTGCAGATCTGATCCTGTTTTCAATTTCGGTACGTACACTTGGCACACATCTCCTTAAGCTTGTTTCCGACGGTAACTCAAAGTCTGGATTATATTTATTCCAAAATTCACGGAATGGTTTCTTCCTGAGTAAGGAAAACGGTAAATTACACGCAGTCAGCTTATAAAATAAATCAATTATAAATTGAGTTGCCTCAGTCGGTGATACACCCAGTTTTTTATTTTTGTGTTGTTGACTATTTACATGTCTTCTACAGCCATATTTATCATTGCACATCAGAGGTATATTACAAATTTTACATATAATCTTACTTCCATTATATATTAAGTCAGGAAATTCTCCACAGAAGTTTTTCACTTTGTCGGCCTGTGGGCGTTTCTTACTACGCGCGTCCGCCATACCGTCACAACCCGATCGCATACGGTAATAAACTACCGAAATGCAATGCGAGTTATTTGCTTATATATTACATTACATATCCCCCCGGCCACGCCCGGCGGTACGCCTTCTGACTTGCCACGCACTTTGGGAAGCTCTAGTGATTAAAGAAACAGACTTTCTTTGTACCTTTAAAAAGCTTGAAAGCTTCCATAAATTTTCCAAATTTAAAATTGTTGCTTCCTTTACTGGTATTATTTAAATAATTTTCAACATTATTATATATATATTATTATAATATGTCTAAAAATTTCTCGAAGTCTGATACATTTTGGCCTTCCGGCTGTTTGTAGAACGGGAGCCCACTACTCGGTAACGAAAGCAAGTAGGTGAAATTCTTAACAGTTTTTTTAATACTCTTTCTACTGCAAGTCATTTCTTTTTAAAAATTCAGGTTTCACTGATATTTCAAAAAATAGTGAAAATAATATCGATGTTAAATCAATTTTTGGAGAGGCATCGATCAGTGTTGGGCAAAAAGTAATTAATTACGTTCCATGTAATTGTAACTGTACGAAGTAATTATAATCAAATTGAAATTGGCATTTCCGATTACAATGACATGGTAATTGAATTATAATGCGACTAGTAACTGTCACCATTATCGATATTTTGTATGAATTTAATTAGGTAATTTAATCAACTTATAATTAATTGGTGCCAAGCACCGGTTTCAAGTCATATTGTAATTAAAATACGGCAAAAATATATTATTATTTGTAGCTTTGTTTTTTTTTGTTTTTTGTTTTTTTATCTTAAATTTACAATTTTCCAGAGATTTTGGCTCTTTCGTAAACAAAACAAAATGCTTGTTTTCCTTAATTCCTTAATTTTTGAGCGTTTGACATTTAATAATAATTTTAATTCTCTTAAGTGTTTAATTTAATTGAATATAGCACTTCATTTTATTTTTTCTCTTTAATTAAATAAAAAAGGCTTCTTGTTTTTTTCATACTGTATGAATGAAAAGATTACGACTATCTTGTCATTTCATTTCATTTTGAAAATATGTTACACGTTTGCTTCTTACAGTTACATATATTTTTAATGTAGATATTTGACACAATTTTTCAAGGAAAAGTTAACTATGAAATTTTGCAAAAGTAGTTTGATCGTAAGAATAAAATAAATGACATAAGCAGCATCATTTCAGAAGTAAAATTAAAGAAAGTAAAGAAATTAGGCAGAAGAAGCTGGCAGATAAAAATAAAGTTCTTTTTTTTTTAATTAATTATTTAATTAATATAACATATTATTTTATATATCACGTTTTACAAAGCGAAATAAATTCAAGGAAAAGAAGCTCTATTTTTATCAGAAATCTAGAATCTCAAAGAAAATAAAACACTGGGAAGTTATTGGTGAATAGCAACTAGATGATACGCTATGGAGATGAGAAATGAGAACTGCCGCCTAGTGAAGAAATGCTAAAAATTAAAATTTGGAAATGACGTGCATGAACTTACAAGAATAAAAATAAACAAGCAAATTGACAGAGGCAAACATATAAGAATAACACATGCACATGCTCTACAAAAAGATTTACTAAGTACGTAAATTATTTGATTTTAGGCATGTTTTAGTTGAATTAAATTAAACAATTTAAGCAATGACGTTCGCTTTCATTTTCAAAGCAATTCGTTTTTAAACATGAAAATGTTTCAGCACTACTAATAATGATCCGAGAGTCTGCACCTATCTTAATTATCAAAGCTCAAATTTATATTCTCACCTCTTTTATTTCTACATTTGAAACTATTTGAAACGCTCCAGCATTATATTAAAATTAAAGCAATGAACGGTTAATGAAACGTTTGTAAATTTAGATTATGGCAAATTTATATTTTAGTGTTTACATAAAAAAGCAATAGATAATGGTGGGAGATTAATCAAAATGCGGTATTCACAAAAAATACATAACTAACGGTGCATAAAATATTTATAGTAAAATAAATTTACATAGTTAGTAAAGTTATAATTAAATGATCCGCGAATAAAAGAAGTGATAAATGAAATTCTTTTAACGAATTTATCATAACCGTTATCATCTGCATGTGCGATGTAGATACTTTATAAAAAAGGCATTGTGCCTATTGTTTTCCTTTAATGTTGTTTTCAGGTACATTTTTCATTGTTCTAGAAGCAATCATACTTTGCGATGCCAATTTTGTACCTTGAAAATGTGACATTCCATAACCATGATTCGCAATCTAAACAAAGGTTAATTTCAAAGAATGTATTCAGCTACACGTTTAAAGTATTAATAAAAAAATGTTTACTAATTTTGTTTGTTTGAAATTTTGTTGTATTATCACTGAAATACATTATTCAAATATTATTGTGAAATATTTAATTCTTAATAAATATTTAAAATTCATTGTGTGCAAGTAAATGTTTACCTCGTCTCGAATCGGAAAATTCATAGAAAAATAATTCTTCGAAATTGCAATTCACTGACATATGGCGTGTTTAACATTTGCCATATTTTGCTCTGAAAATTTCATTTTTTTTCTATTTTTAAATTAACGGGTTTGACATTTTCAGGTCATTGTTGTTAATTGCTCTCTTTAAATGGCTTCGATAGATCACCATACGTTAGGGTGATCCGATCCAAATTGTGTTTCAAATCCTCAATGCTATCCTTCAATGGAATCGTTTAGTAGCCCTTTTATCAAAGCATTTTGTAAGAAAATCACGAGCTGATGCTGGCGCCGCCGGAGACGACCGGTTCCATAAAACATCGTCGAATAGGCTATGCTTCTTCAACGCAACATATTTTCGTTGCCCGGTATTTCATATGCTAATGATGGTAATAAACAGAGTTTTAGGGCAAAATCGCACGAGTTTTGCACATTTCCTTAGCGCCACGTAGTTCGTGGAAATTATTTTCAAATCAATGGCAACGTCCAAAGCCGTATTGCTGTAACTGGTAAAGATCCAGGATCCTTTGTTTTATTTAGTAGCAATGCAAATATCTATTGTTACGAAATACACCATGTAATTCACAGTACACTCGCCGAAAGAGATGCGGTACAGTTCTAAAGGTACCGTTTGCTCACTAATTAGCGCATCCAACAAAAAGTTTATTACGAAAGCATTTTATTACACATTTCGATGAACATGCTTTTCGGTAATTTTCCTATTCGGTTAATTACAATTTCTACGACGTTGCATGTCGGGAGCTTCAATTTATTAAGAACATTATGGACAAGTCTAAACGTATTCATGTTTTGGAAAATAATGTATGTGTTGGTGCAAAGAAATTACTGCTTGGGATGCTTGGGTGTTCCAGCATGAGGGTCCTTGTCGACAAAATAACGGGTGCTGTAGCGTCCCTAAACAACTTTATTTGGCTCCCCAATCGCCAAATAGAACGTTTATGGGACGAATTCTTGTGGTATCTAAAAAGGAAATAGCTAGACGCGATTGCTTAAAGCTCGTTATGGTGATTCAAAAATTAATTGAAATCGATGGCCAGCAGATTGAACGAATGTGATCAAAGTTAATGTTACAATATATTACTTTGCATTTAATTAATTTAAAAATATTGGTACTCTTCTGTTGGCATATTTTCGCAAGATTTTTGTATGTACGTATGGACTATTTTATTGTTTTTAATCGGAGAATAAGTCTTTAGTAATAATTAACATAGAAATCTGGATAGTACGTCATTTAAAATTAATTGTTTTTTGTATATAACCACATAATTGTTTAAAACACTCAATACTGCATTATTTTTATTTTATAATGTAGATATTGTATTGCATGTTGTATGACATTGTGTCTTGTTTTCTAAAACATTAGTTATTATTTTCAATGGTGTAGGTCGACCTTTCAAAGTAACTGTACATAACATATGCACATGTATATATACGTATATACATACATACGTATTATGTATTGGTAATTCTTTGTGTTAGTCGATCATTTGTTGAGTAGGTAGAAATGGTTCTTCCCAAGATTACCTTGAGAATGACAATAGAGTCGCCAAATGGGAAGTACAGTGCTTACCTACCTGTTATTCTTCCTGCCCATGCAATAAAGAAATATTGTATTCCAAATATTAAACTTCGTATTACATTGAAAACAACGGGGACAAAAATGATACTTCAAATGTATCTTCGATTTATAGGCTATAATTTAGAAGGTAAGTTTACTTTAAAAAAAAAGGAACTCCCAGGATGTTGTGTCAAAACTTTCTATTTTTTGTTATGTCGTAGACACTATAAGAATTGCTAATAAATATACCTCACAAGGACTCCCTGCAATCAGTGACGTTAGTTATAATTAGTGTACAATATTGCGTTAAATTTGCACTAATTACACTGACCAACGAGGTTTCTACCCTAAGTTAGTAACTGATGAAATTGAACAGCATGTATACAATACAGGTCGGGACTTTTTCGCAGCAGGCACGAATTTTGTTGATTTTTATAGTATGGCCGGTAATCTGGTCTACTGCAATAATGTTTATAAGCTTTTTGAAGCTTTTGGAATACATCATGATCCGAGTTCTTGGAGCAGTTTAAAAGCAGTTTTGTTGCATAATGGAAACCATTATTCTTCTATTCCGATAGGTCATGCTGTCTCTTTGAAAGAAACTTACGAAAATCTGAAAATTTTATTAGAAAACATAAAGCACAAAGACTATTCCTGGAATACTTGTGCAGATTTTAAAGTAATTGCAATTATTTTGGGTATGCAATCTGGTTACACCAAATACTGTTGCCTTTTATGTCTTTAGGAGAAACATTATCATAAGCAAGAGTGGCCACTACGACAACAGTTTATGCCAGGAAAAGACAATGTACAACATCAGCCTCTAGTAGAAAAAGAAAAGATCATAATACCACCTCTCCACGTGGAACTTGGGCTGATGAAAAACTTTGTAAAGGCATTAGATCTCA